>LPNX010660163.1:70000-150000 GCA_001517045.1 Pseudotsuga menziesii | reverse complement strand
GCCATGCACAACCTTTAATTATCATATTTTTTCATTACTTTTGCAAGAATGAATGACAGATCCGTAACCCTTTTCTTTTCAAACAACAACAAAATAACTCCATAATCATATCCTTGCTAATCAATCTAAAGAGAGGCCAAAGTTTACTTCATTGAATATGTATGCATAATCACACACAAGGCTTGTTGAACACACTAGGAACACTAAGAGGGGGATGAATCAGTGTTCTAAAACTTAATCACTTTTTCAATTGATCAACAACTTGTAATAAAATGTAACCAATTAAAAAATTGTACACAGTAGACACATAATATGTAAGTAGAGAAACTTTGTAATTTATCTTCAATAGTCTACATCAACTTGGTAATCTTCAGCCACAATTGTGGTACTCTTAGATTTCTATGCCACAAGCATATGAGCAATAATTGCCTCAATGCTTTTTCTACCCCAACAATCTATGGTTAACCCGCAACTTTCTTTTTGCACCTACTAGCAATGGATATACCAAAGCTTTATTTTTGTGCCCACAAGCACTAGCTACTCCAATGCTTTATTTCTGCCTCACGAATCTCTACACCCACAAATTTCTTATTCTTTTCTTCAATTAACCTATTAATGAGATATCATGTCTACAATAAGGACAACCAATTTGATTTTTATTCTTCCTTCCATTGATCAACAAGATGTTGATCCTTCCTTCCTGTTCCTTCGCTTCTTGTATTCCCCAAAAAATGTTCTATCTCATCTATTACATCTTTCTCACTTCATCTCTCACTCTCCACAATTGAAATGTGTTAGTTTGTATTTATACACATTCACTCGTGTTATTTTTATTTTAACCGACATTCACATTTGATAAAAAAAAAATATTTCTTTTTACAAAGTATATGGAGCCCACTCAATATTATGTTTAAGACATATTTAATTTGACCTCTTATCACTTTGCTTTTAGGGTCTTATGTCTTCCATGGTTCTTCTTCTATGTTGTTCTTCATGTAGATCATATGTCCTATGTCATGCTCTTGATCTATATTTGTATTTTCAACTTCGATCCATGTTGACACTCTTTTCAACCTGTTCACCACATTTCAACCAACACTTCAAACCAACCTGTTCACTTTTTCCTTCGTGTTCACCTTTGTCATTAATGACCATTAAAGGTAATAATCATCATGCCTTGACATCAATGACAACTTATGCCAACAATCTTCCCTTTGGTATTGATGTCAACCTATCGTAAAACTTCTTACCAAACTTTATTTTTATGTGGTTTTGTTGTGCCTTCATTCTCACCCTCTGACATTAATGAAAAATGATACGTTCTTAGTTCAATTGATTCTCACTTTCCATAAAAATACTTCTGTTGTCATCAAAATTGATATAGCTTTGATCCCTCTGTTGACAGTACTACATGATTGTTGTAATCTCACAGATCACATAGGATTACCAATAATACACATTAATAACATACATACATAATAGAGACAAGAGACAAGAACAAGTAAGCAGAATAATAGATTATATTATAATGAAAGGGTCCATACAATACAAAGAACTGAATCGAGTTCTCATCTGGCTCAACAGCCTAATATATATGAATTACAAACAGTTACAAATAACTACCTGTTGGTTCAGTGAATCGACACGACCTTATGTGGTCGACCTAACCTCTAATTAGTCGGCTGATTGACTAAGTCGGCTATCATTCAAGTTGGCTTACCGACTTGCTCCTCCAACATCTCCCCCACAAACAAAACGTTTCTTCGTCCCGAAGAAACAGGGAGGTACAAAAAAATTTCTTTGCCTGTCCTTAGGTGGTTATTTCTATGCTTGGTCTTCACGGGCTGTGAAGTCTGATTGTTGGTCTTTTTTGCACACAAACTTCGACAATTGCTTCAATTGTCACTGCCAGCTGATGTTGAAATGTTGTCCAACTTTGCAGTATTTTTTGGATGTTGATTGTTAATGTAGTCAAACTTGATAATATCGACATCTTTTCTTGAATGGAAAATTATGCTATCTTCTCCATGTCGAGACCCATAAACTGGTCATTTTCCTCTGCTGTCTCAAAAATTCATCTCATCTGCGGGCAGATGATGTCTAATTTTTCTAGAATTGGAATTGCTTGTTGCACCCACTGGTGTGCTTGTCGCTCATGTTTCTGCAATTTGGCAGTTTCGAGCACTGCTTGATTTTCAATTGTGCTCCTGAGTTCTACCTCTGTGATTTTTCTCTTTTCGAGCGCTTGGATTTCTTGTCGGGTTTGTCGAACTTGCTGATAGACTTGCCCATAATATGCAGGCCAATCTCTCAGTACTTCTTCTGTAATGACCAACTCCTCCATCTGATCTCATAGTACCTTGTATGCTTCTGCAAAAGCTATGTGCTACTATGTCAGCAATCGAACTATTTCTTCTTTCTGCTCTTCTTTTGTATCCTGCCTTTGTGTTTGTAGCGTCTACACCACTCTCTCAAATAGCTGATAAGTATTTTCTAACGGCTTGTCGGTTTCGACCTCTGTCGGACCTGGTATCACAAATTGCACCAAGTTTCTGCATTTGTTAAGGAACTTGACTTATTCTTTTTCGTTCTCGTCGAGCTCCCTACGTCTGTTCTGGCTCCTTGTTTTTGCTTTGGTATTCTTGGTTTTTAGTCATCTGGTTGCTAAGTTGCTCTCTCTGTTCGAAATGCTGTAAATGATCCTTTGGCGGTTCAGTATTTATAGTTGATGCGTTTGACGTTTTTGTCGAAGGGTGTATTAATGGCGGACGTGATGGTTCATCATGAACACTTGAGTTTGCGTTAATGGTGATTTGATTTTGTCATCCGTAGTCATGATGGCGGGATGGGACTTCCGAGGTCGTTGGTCGATGTCGATTATGTGAGCGGTCGATGGTGTTATGTCGATGGGCGTGATGTCGGTTGTCGTGGTGGTGATTTCCTGTCATACTGTTTTATGTTTTTCGATCTTATTTTAGTTTTTGGATTTTCATGTTTTTATATCTTTTGTTTAACTGTTATGGTGGTTTTTTTTTTCCGAACTGGTTTAGTTTCTGTTCCGCTTTAGTCGGGAACCATTAACAAGTTTTCGAAATACTATGCATTGTAACGTCCTTAGTCGAATTGATCCGTTGGCATGTACCTCTTCGACAACATAGGGTCCCATCCATTCTGTATGTAGCTTTTTGGGTTTTCCTTTTACCCGACTATTGTATACTAAGGCAAGGTCTCCTACCAACAAGTTTTTGTTTTTGATGTTTCGGTCATGCCATGCCTTCTATTGTTGTTTCTGGATTTCCTGATGTTGTAACACGATTAGTTGTTGTTCTTCAAGTTTACTTAGTTGTAATAGTTGGTCCTTTCTTCCTTGTTCGACATCGACATGCAAAATTTCTGTGATAATAGGTGTCTGTTGTCGAAAGTGTAGAGGAACTACTGCTTCCTGTCCATAAACTAGTCGAAACGGTGTTTGGTCAGTTGAATGCTTATATGCCGTTATGTATGCCCATAGTACTGCAGGTATCTTTTCATCTCAGTCGTTTTTGTCGATGTTACATATTTTTGTTAATCCTTTTGTTAATGCTTTGTTGAATGCTTCAATTGCTTCATTCGATTGAGGGTGGTAAGTTGTACTCCATCGGTGGTCGATTTGGAACTGGTATGTTAGTGTTTTAATAGTTTTATTGATGAAGTGTGTTCCTTGGTCACTGATTAGGGTTAATGGACATCCAAATCTGGTAATGATATTCTCATAGATAAACTTAGCAGCTATCTCGTTGGAACATGTGTCGACTAGTTCTGCCTCTTCCCATTTGGTTATGTATTTGACTGCAGTTATTATGTACCTTGCACCTGTTCTTTTTGCTGGTATAGGAAATGGTCCTATGAAGTCGATGGCCCAAATTTCAAATGTCAAACTTGGGTTTACTGATATCAGGGGAATTTCTGTACTAGGCAAGGGTCGACCCAGCCGTTGACATCTGTCACATTGGCTTACAAAATTTTTGCAATCTTTGTGAAGTGTCAACCACCACAACCATGATTGTTGGATTTTCTTTGCAGTTGTATCTGCTTGGAAATGTCCTCCTGCAGGTCCGTAATGTGCTTCATACATAATATTATTTCTTTCATGTTCCAGTACACACCTTCTGAGGATGTCGTCTGTTATAGTTGATTTTACCACTCCAGGTGAATCACACTTGTATGGCCTTCCCCTGTCCCTCTGCAGACTCCTTAGATGCCTTAGACCATTTTTTGTCCTTTGATGTTTCCTTGACCATCCCTAAAAACATGTGAAAAATGATACACGTGACTTTTAAACCCCTAATTGTGTGTATACATGGGTTTGACCCCTAAAACCGCGTACATCGGGATGTGTGCATAATCCAAATACTTTTGGAGTTTTCCTTAACATGGATCTGACTCACTTGACTCTTGGCCTTCCCTATGCCTTGAGATCACTCGGATTCGACCTTTCATTACCCCTTTGAAAAGCTATAAAAGGAACTCTATGGTACATTGAAGGCATATGAGAAAATTGAGAGCAAAGAAACTATAGTCCATTGGGGTACCACAACAGAAATCTTGACTCCAAAAATCAATCCTTTCTAATATGCAATAGAAATTAAATATCTAACACTAAAGGATCAGACCTCGTACCTTATTATGGACGGTTGAAGTAGATCCCCGTTGAGCTTTCCAACTGCAGCTTGAATTGATAGATTACTTCCTCAACCACAAGTAAACAATACAATCATACTATATATATTGGTGTTAGATCTATTCTAGCATATATAATCAACAATGTATAAGCATTTGAGAACATCCATGGATAAAACATTCATTCAAACATACATTATTGGAAAAAAATTGCAAGTTTACCCATTAGATTACTTAAAAAACCTCATGCGCGGCCGCATATGCTACTGTTTTCCAAACATCCATGTATGTACGTGACTGTGAGGGCATTTTCTGCGTATATCCATCCCTATACGCGGAAAAACCATCGATTTCCGCATGGGTTGCAATGCCCTTTTTAGTTTGGCCTAGAAACCTCAAATGACCATGGAATTTGATAAAAATTGCATCAAAATGGAAGATAAGAGCATGGGTAAGTACGAAATGGTAGTGGATTCCGCCGACTAGATCTCCTGGAATTCCCTGTTGAAAATTTGAGCTCAATTGGGTAAAAATTTCAAATGTTTTATAATGTTTTGAATTTTTTACTATTTATAGAAAATTTTTACCCCCTTTTCTATAGTTTCGACAATTTCTAATCATTTTTTACCGTTTTTGACCTATTTCATGATGTAGGAGACCTTTTTGAGTTGCATTTCAGCTGTTAGACTGACCCGTTCGTGCCGATCTCAGGTATCATGTCTAAACTGGCATATAGGTTAGGTTTCATCACCGTTTGCATTTTGCATGACCTTATGACCGCTTCATCATAGCCTTAGGTATGAACCCACTCTATTATGTCATGGAACCTTCTTGCTGTTTTAGAAGTGGCATGGTATGAGTGGTAGAGCTTGACCTTACATGGGTGCCCTAGGTAGCACCTTATCTGCATTTTGGTGCCCATGCTGACGTTTTGTCCTTTAGGGTGTGGGAGTCCGTTGTATAGTACTGCCATGACATTTCGCAAGAGCCTCATACTCCTCTTGATCTTTTGCTAGCCTATTTCCCTCAGGACTCCCTTATGTCAAGTTGTAATTGCATTATCATGAGCTTTACCTACCTTATTGAACTTTATGCCGGATTCCCTGACATGCGCTTCAACCATATAGCCCGAGCTTGTCTCATCTCTAGCCATGCAGAGCCATTCTATATATCCTTTGCAGCTTGATTGCCTTTTTACCGAGAGGGGATTTTCCCCTGAGTGTCGATATCCTACACATGTGTCCTTGCATTGAGCATAGGTGTGTTCCACTGCTTGGAACTAGTTTGTTTGCCCCTATGACACTCGTCTCCTCCTAATCTGTAACTATAAAGCAATTTTATTCTTTTTCAAGCTTTTTAAATATTTGAAAAAGTCCAAAAAATCAAAAAACCAAAAAGCCGAACAAGGAAAGATGTTATCTTTGGCAGCTGTCGAGTCATGTCGCCTTTGAATAGAGCACTGTATATCACATCCATTGGCTGGGTTTATAGTTTGACTTTAGGAGCTGTACTCGTTTATCTGAGTTTATCTCCACCGACTGGTTAAGCTTCCAGTCACCATGGAGCCTCTGTCGATGCCTCCTGTGTCGCAGAGATGTCCCAGTTTATATATCGAGTCTATGCTGCCTTTATTCAGTCACCATTTGCCGTTATGCTCTTGTTTAAAGGAAGTTGAAACCTGAGTCGGCCATTCCTCAGTTATCTTGACTTTGCATGTCGGCCATTCCCGGTACAGTTACTGGTTCGTGCACCTTATGATCGAGTCCTTCCACATTATACAGCTTTGCTGAGTACCTCGTGTTGGATGATGGGGGATTCCTTAATGCCCTCCTTCCAGCGGATTTCATCCCATCGACTTCAGATCATTTATTCTGGGATTGGAATCTAGAGTCATTTTGAGTGCCTTGAGACTTGCAGCCATTAGTGGTGGGTTCTCTCACCATCGACAGTCTTTGGGAATACATCAATGTCCCTTAATCGATGGATCCTCTCAAGTGTTTGACCTCAACACATTTATTCACACTTGTTAGTTTGCACTCTAGTACCTTGATTCCCATTTTCATTATCGGTGGGTTATCTCGTGTCTGTTAACGGTGTACATCAATGACCGGTAATCAGATGATGGACTACTATGTTCGACATCGACACCTCTATTCACATAGTAGGACATGTACTCGTAGCGGTTTGTGTAGAAGACCTTCCAGATTGGTGGCATCTCTTATATGCTACCTCCTTGATCGTGCCAGTGTTCATGAGATTTTAGCTCTCGTGACTTGATTCCAGTATATGTCAACATTTCTAGCTCTTATGGAGATCTTGATCTATTGTATATCTTCAGTCATTATGGAGATCATTTTCCTTTGTATATATTCATCATGGAGATTCTGATCTATCTATATTGTATGCGGCGATGACCACTTATGTGATATCTTGTATCATGCCTATTCATGGCCATTGTACTCTTTTGTATCCGAGACTACTATATGTATTTATAGTATGTGCAGAGTTGTATCATTGTACTATGCTGATTGGGTGGCTGGTCTTCCATTTGGGATTCTTCATCACTCCACTTCTGGGATGGACTTATAATGTATTTCGACCATCGTATGACCCCTCTGACCTCACACATTAGGGGGCATCTGTTATAGTTGATTTTACCACTTCAGGTGAATCACACTTATATGGCCTTCCCCTGTCCCTCTGTAGACTCCTTAGATCCCTTGGACCATTTTTTGTCCTTTGTTGTTTCCTTGACCATCCCTAAAAACATGTGAAAAATGATACATGCGACTTTTAAACCCCTAATCGCGTGTATACGCGGGTTTGACCCCTAAAACCGTGTACATTGGGATGTGTGCATAATCCAAATACTTTTGGAGTTTTCCTTGACATGGATCCGACTCACTTGACTCCTGGTCTTCCCTATTCCTTGTGATCGCTCGGATTCGACCTTTCATTACCCCTTTGAAAAGCTATATAAGAAACTCTATGGTACATTGAAGGCATATGAGAGAATTGAGAGCAAAGAAACTATAGTCCATTGTTGCCGGAACTTATGCTTGAGTTTGCATCCATTTGTCCCTTGGAGCACTTTTGTGTTCTTCCCAAGCTTTCCTTTTGCTTGTGAGCTTGCTATTGATAGATGGAGGATTGAGGTGGTGGAGGCCCAAGTGGGGGATTCAGTTTCTCCGATTTGTAGACGTGCCGACAGAGGTTGTATCCATTGTAATATCTGATTTTATATTAATAGAAATATCTTTTCCTGTCCAATAATGTATGTTTGAATGAATGTTTTATCCATGGATGTTCTCAAATGCTTATACATTGTTGATTATATATGCTAGAATAGATCTAACACCAATATATATAGTATGCTTGTATTGTTTACTTGTGGTTGAGGAAGTAATCTATCAATTAAAGCTAAAGTTGGAAAGCTCAACGGGGATCTACTTCAACCGTCCGGAATAAGGTACGAGTTCTAATCCTTTAGTGTTAGATATTTAATTTCTATTGCATATTGGAAAGGATTGATTTCTGGAGTCAAGTTGTCTATTGTGGTACCCCAAGCCATAGGAATTTCTCTCTGTAACATCGTCTAAACCTATTTTATATAGGAATCCATTTATGAGGCTATAAGGTGCAGCTCTCATGGCTAAGATCTGTTTCTTCTTCATACTCATACCTTCTGGAGCTTGTCCATTTTCTAAAAACTGAGCTATTTCCTCTAACTCTGCCGATATTGCTTCTATTTGAAATAAATGTGCATCTGGTAAGTCATCTTCGACTCCCGTCGATTCCTCCCCTGTGTCGATTCGGGATAAGTGATCGAGACCGACATTTAGCTTACCTGGTCTGAAAAATGACTTCGAATTCAAATTCTTGGAATAGAAGTAGATATCGACAAATTCTTCCATGGTGTAGAGGATTATTTACGAGGTATTTTAGTGCTTGATGGTCAATGTAAAAGATAAATGGATTAGCTAGTAGATAGTGTCGATATTTTTGTAGTGCAAAGACCATTCCTAATGCTTCTCTTTCGGTTGTCGAATAGTTTCTTTCAACTTTTTTTAGTTTCCTGCTACTGTAAACTATAGGATAATCTATTCCATCATCTCCTGGCTGAGTTAGGATTGCTCCTATTGCTAGGCCTGATGCATCAATGTGAACATGGAATTTGATTGACCAGTTTGGAAACCTTAGGATGGGTGCTTCGACTAGCTTTCTTTTTAGTTTTTCGAATGATAGGTTGCACTCCTCTATCCAGTTAAATTCCTGATCATGTATGTCATATCTGAATAGTGTCGTATGAATTTTCTATAATATCCTGTATGACCAAGTAGTACCCTAACTTGTTTTGGATTCATCAAAGGTTTTAAGTCGAGGATGATTTTTATTTTTGCGAAGTTGACTTTAATACCTTCTTTACAGACAATGTGTCCTAATAGTATTCCTATAGGAGTTAGAAATATGCATTTCTTGATGTTTAGTGATAGTTGGATCTGTCGACATCGTTCCAGCATAAGCCTTAGCCATTTACAATGGTCTTTTAGTGTAGAGTATATTGTCCAATTGTTGAAATATACTGCCATTGTTTTGTAAATGTATTCCTGAAATGTTTTAACCACAATCCTTGAAAAGACTGCAGGTGCATTTTTAAGTCCAAAAGGCATAACCATGTAAGTAAATGAGCCAAATTCACATAGGAATGTTGTCTTTTTCTGATCTTGTTTGGCTATTGGTACTTGATTATAACCTGAGAATCCATCTGTAAACGAATAGCATTCATGTCCTGCTACCTCATTTAATGTTTCATCTGCATAAGGAGTTGGAAATGGATCTATTAATGTAACTTTATTAAGTTCTCTGTAGTCGACAGAGATCCTTAGCTTGGTTGGATCATGTTTCTTTGGTTGAACCACCATTGGACTTGCCCATTCTGATTGTTCAATAGAGTATATGATTCCTGCTGCAAGCATGTCATCAATCTCTTTCTTGACTATCTCTTTGTATTTATGAGCTAGTTTATATGGTCTTTTCTTGACAGGTCGAACATCAGGTTTAATGTCGATCTTCATTTCGCCCATTTCATGTACTATACCTATAAGATCCTTATAATCTCTAGCAAATACATCCTGAAATTCTTTCAGTAGGTTTGTGATCTCTGTTTTTTGTGCTTTAGACTAGTAGTCTCCAATTTTGGCTATTTTTGGTCGATCATCATTTGATATGTCGAATTCTCTAGTTTTGACTTTAGCATCTAGCGATTATGGTGCTTTAGCTTCATTGATTGGTTGAATTCCTTCCTTAAACTGTGAGAATGTGGCAGGGAAGTCTGCTGCAGTCATTCGGTCGGTATCCTCCTTGTCGGTTGTTTCAACTTTGAGTACTGTGCAAATAGGTTTGGGCGTTTCGACATGGTTTGATTTCCATCTAAAGCTTTTCCCTTCCGAATTTTCATTTTCCAACTGTAGTCTTGTTGACTGTGGTATTGTCCCGGTTTGTATATTGTTATAGTTTATTGTCGGTCGGTTGTCCCTTAAGGTTTTGTTTTCTGTCGGTTGTACAAATGCTTTGATCTGTTTTGCAGTTTTGACCAAATTCTCATTTTGGGGTTCAAAGTCGAAGTCTTTGATAAAATTCTCTTTGAGTACATGCCATAGGAATGTTTCACCCCGAGCTTCTTCCATCTTATACCATTTGTTTGGTAAGTCGGTGAGTGTTGATTGAAATAAGTGTGGCCATGTACGTTCATATTTATATCCAAGTTTTCTCCATTCTTTTTCACATTACTTTATATGGTTTTTTGGATCCCGTCCTTAGGTAAATATAGGTATCTAAGCCTGGTTGGTTAACTTCTTTCCTCCAAATCTTTCTACAAAATAAGTCGAAGCTGTTGTCCATGTCTGCAGTCTTGACTGATGGGTATCTCACCATCTAGCAGCTTGTCCTGTAAAAGTTTCTACTAAACTTTGTAGTCGGCCATGTTCACCAATGTTCCTAGATACTTGCTCTACATGCATAACTGGTGATTCTCTTTCTTTATACATTGGGATTTTTGTGGTATTTATATTTGTTGGTTGCAAGGTAGGATATTCCCTAATTTTCTTCTCAAATATTTTTGGGATGCTGGATACCACAAGGCATTGTTTGACTGGTTTCTTCTGTACTTTTTGAATGGTCCAGCATTCTCTTGGTTTTGTTTCATAGTTTTCAACCTCCCAATCATATAGTTTTGCATCTGAATTGTATCCTACTGAGTCTTGGTTTCCTAAGTAAAGTTCACCATATGTATTAGGTTCTATGTAATCTTCATTATTCTGTATCTGATATAGTTGTTGGATGTCAACTTCTTCATCAATTGGTTCAGTCCAAGGTTCTCCTTGGGATGGATGAATAGGGACTATGAATTTTTGCCCATTCCCCTTTAATTTTATTCTTTCTTTGTCCAAGGATATCGAGGCTTTCATTTTTCTCCCCCAAGGTCGACCTACTAACGTTAGAAAGGAACTGGATTCTTCCTTAGGGTCAATAATTTTGAAGTCGACTTTGGTCGATATTTCTTTTATCGTTGTGTCAACATTTTTCTAGACTCCAATAGGTTCAATTAGACCTTGGTCGACTAGTTTTAGGTATATGCCTGATTCGTATAATCGAGGTCTACCTAACTGTTCCCATGTGTCTCGAGTCATAATATTTACCTCTGATCCGAAATCAAGTACAACTTGTCGAACATTATATCCTTTAATTTCCAGGTCGACAAGTGGGTCGGCATCACTTTTATCTTTTTAGTTTTAGCTGCAAATATTCTTTGTTTATTTTTTCGGTGTTTTTGTTGTGTTTTATTTTATATAGTAAGTCAATGAATTGCAATACTGTTTTATCTTTTTGTACCAAATGTATTAGCTCTTTTACTGTGTCTTGTCGATTATCATCTTCTTCTTCTTGTCGAGCAAATTCTCTAAATATATTTCTTGCATCTTTATATATATTTTTTCTTTAACTGGGTCAGGATAAACATTCTTTTCTTTTATCTTGCTTATTTGGGGGCTATCATTCCCAGTTTTCATCCCTTTTTGGGTTACAATATGTAAATTCTTTATATTTATAATATCATGTTTTTGCACACATGACAAGACATTAACATTTTTATTTATATTTATATTTTCAAGCATAGTAGGGAAATCCTCTAATAAGTGATCCCCTACTCCACAACTAGTACAAAATTTTAGGTCAGTCCTGTCCTTGTATGGACAGTTTGCATATCGGTGTCCTTCCTTGTAACATGTGAAACATTGGATGGGCCTACGTGGTCGGTTGTCTCGATTCCTAGAGAATCGACCTCGACTTCCATAGCCTCCATGTCGGTTGTCAAATCGATGTTCGTACTGATGACCTTCGTACCTTTGATTATTTTGGTCGTTTTGTGCATTGTTTCATTGCTCATTGTTCAGTGCAACTGCGTTAGTCTGATATACTGCTTGATAATTTTGTCGATTCTTTAGGTTCAGGTGACAGTAGGAGATGTTATGATTTTTAGTATCACAGATTGCGCACCATGATGCTTTGCCATTCTTCATGTTGAATGGGAAATCTTTTGTGGTATGCTCTCCGTGCTCCTGGAAGATGTCGCAGAAACATTTTGTTTGCACAAAACGAACATCTTGTCTGCTAATATCCTGTCAACAGTTGTCCTTTGAATGTCCAGCCGTCGAGCATTTTGTGCACCAAATATCCTGACTCTTAAGGTTTAGCTCTTTTAGAGATTTTTGCATGATCTTAAGCTTTTCCTCCATTTTGTGATCCATGGGATATGCTGAAATGTCTTCATCCATTTCTACTTGTAGAGCTTTCATAAGCACATCTTCATAAGTTTTGAATGTCTCCAGACTAATGTGTCGACAAATTTTCTGTGACAAACCTACAAGAAACCACTGGATTAATAGTTGCTCATCAATGGCATAATTCAACTGGCTGAGAAGGTCTTTCCAACATTTTTCGTAGTCGCGGACAGTTTCTCTTGGCTTTTGTGATGTCTTTAATTTCTTTGCTGCCATATGTTTTGCATCTGGAGTTTTAAAGAACGATAGAAATTGTGCTTTGACTCCAGCTTTAGTTGCTCGGGGATTTCTCTTAGAAAAGGTCATATACCATATTAATGCCCTTTTCCTCAAGGCACTAGTGAACTGCACCATCTTTCTGTCTTTATCTGTAATTTGGTTTGCCTCCCAAGTCGACTCATAGACGAACCAATGTTGTCTGGGGTCCTCATCGCCCTCATATAGAGGAATGTGCGCTGACCCATGACCCATGTCGGAGTCACTATCACTGTCTTCTTTAGGAGGTGGCAGTGGTGGGGGTGGTGGAGGGGATAGTGAGGTATTTTGTTTATTCTTCTATGCAAAACTATTGTCGACAAAACGCTCATTTTCGTCGGTCATCTTAGTTGTCGTTTCTTCTTCGACAAGTAGTCGGTCGGGGTTGACTTCTCTTGTCGATGTCCAACTGCAATTATTTGTTTGTAGCTCCAAATTTTCTGTATCTTCCAAAGCTATATTTGGCAAGGGAGGTGCTCCTTCGTGTGTCGGGTAAAGTAAGTGGATACTTCAGTTGGAGGGTAACACTTGAAGCGTGACCCAATTTCCTTCTTCTGATCGATGGATAAGTAGATGATTATCATCATTTCTCTTGTCATCTAGTCGATTCCGAATACCAAAGTCACTAGCTCCTAGTCTGAGGTTCTCTTTGACAATGGTTTGTATCCTAGTACTCAGATTCGTCGGAGATAGAGGTCTTACCTCATGGGGAACTTCTAATTGGAGAGCTTCTCACTGCTCTATCCACAAATCTTCTTCAATAGGGGACGCTTCTTCTTCCACGCCTTCTTCATGCCGATCATGAATCGACTCTGGCGGATTTCTCTCTTGGTCTGTCACCCTAGTGCTCTTTCCTCTTTGCAGCGCTATAGCTCTTTCTCTTCTCTCTTCCCTTCTTTGCAGCCTCTTCTCCCTCTCTATTTTATGAAAGTCCGTCATACCTTTATGTGACACTGTCCTTTCGATTTCCCTTTTAGGTCGAATTTTCATTGCTAGTGAATGATATCTCTTTAATCGACTAGAATCCTCTCCACTTTACCCCAACATATGACCAACTACCCCCCCATTTCCTACCCAACGCTTTAGAAAACCCGGATAGTTCTGTTCACTTGCTTAGGAAGTATTCGCACTCCCTTTCGGCAATGAATTTCTCCCACTTCTTTTGTTTCTCTGCCTAGTTAGTATTTTGTGACAGTTCACATAGTAATGGACGAGGTTCAACAATATGACCCACTCCTTTCTCGATCAGAAATTTGAACAACAAGGTCAGTAAGGAACATAAGAATTGCTCGGTGAGTTCTGTGTAGAATTTCTTCTTGATGGTTTCCACCGAAGTTCTTTCCTTTACGGTTTGCTCCTCATAGAATTCGTCGCCAATATTTTCAAACCACTCCGACAGGTTTGTCCTTCCCCCTTGAGTCAGTTTGTCTAGCAGCTGTTGGTCTTTAATCGCTTCCGGCTTTTTCATCCAGGAGTTTCTTCAAAAGCTGGGACACTGATTCTACAAACTTCTCATGAGTCTCGGTAAAGAACCTTTCTTTCACTTGAGCAGTCGTTAATCTAATTCTTCGTGCATAATTTTGCAAGTAGTTTGCTATTTTATGCTCCCACCAGTCCTTAATCTCTTGTTTTGATATCATCTACTTGTATACATCTCAGACATGTACTACCAGCAACGGAACCAATGTTGTAATCTCACAGATCACATAAGGTTACCAATAATACACATTAATAATAGACATACATAACAGAGACGAGAGACAAGAACAAGTAAGAAGAATAACAGATTATATTAAAATGAAAGGGTCCATACAATACAGAGAACTAAACTAATTTCTCATCCAGCTCAAAAGCCTAATATATATGAATTACAAACAGTTACAAATAACTACCTGTCGGTTAGGTGAATCGACACGACCTTATGTGGCCGACCTAACCTCTAATTAGTCGACTGACCAACTTAGTTGGCTGATTGACTAAGTCGACTATCATTCAAGTTGGCTTACCGACTTGCTCCTCCAACATCTCCCTCCAACAATGATCATCTCATGGTTTCTACCGACTGATACATAGGCTCCACCTATTAATGATTTTTTTTTTTAAATACTCTGACTACCTTGGGTACTTACTCCCCCTTCTCTTGCATAGTTATCAACTCCTCTTGAACTTATAGTCAACTTTATCTTGTAGAAATGTATTTTTCAAGTTGCATCCCTCATTAAATCATTTATTAGTTCTTTAGGTAAAGCAATATGTAACTTGGAGAAGTTTGTTCAAAGATTTGAATAAAGCCTTTTCATCCCCAAGGATTTAGATTGTTCATGCATGTTGTTTCAACAAGCTCCTGACATGATCTATTAAGCGAGCACCAACAAGTTCTCCCACAAGAACAATCAGGTTAGGGGCAATAGCATTCATTCGACTCCATAAATAATCTAAGAGTTGTGCTTTTTACTTTGAAACATATATCACTTCCTTTAATGTTAATCATGTCATGATCCCTCACTTCAGATCCCATGGATATCACTATTGCCTCTTTTAACTCTGATTCAACTTCCTCTAGAAGTATAAGTATCTTTGAGAAATCTAGATCATCCGTTGCCATTGTTGCTACTGCATCCTCTTAATATCTCCTACCAAAACCCTTCCCAAACAATGTAATGCACATACTAAAAAAAAGATGTTACAATGTTCAAATACATTGTAACATCAAATACATCATCATGGACCAAGTACTACTTCAACCGCAAGCATCATTGCCATGGATGGCATGTCTTCCAATCTCTTTAACGAAGTCGCCAAAGTTGCCATTTCTATGATATCCATAACTTAATTCTCATCCATCATGGATGTCCCCAGAAATGAATGTGAAATATGTACCTAACAAAAGGTTGTTAGTAATATATTTCTTGAGAAATAAATAGTTAGGCACAAGCATGTAGATGCATAAGGAATTAAATATATTATGGGACTAATGTAAATAAAAGTAGCAGCTATGAAAGAGAAATCTACATTACCTTTTGACTTAGAAATTTTAAAACGCCTTTAAAATCACGGCGTTATTAATACAGTTTAAAATCAGGGTGTTATTAATACAGTAACATTAGTTAAATGAGAATGAAACTTTGTGTACGGGAAGTTAGCATAAAAAAGGAAGAGATAATCTATATTTTGCTAACCTCTAAATAATTTTTACCACTTTTAATGATATGCAAACAGAAGTTTCATAATTTTTAAATGCAATCAAATATTTCAGTTCATTGATGCAATGATATTAATAAAAATAGTGAACTTAGCAGATTATTCGTTCATGGATGGAAGATTGTTCAAGATTCTACGGTATGGCTACTTTTGTTTGAATTATGATGCACCAGAAAAGCCTGCGACTGATGATCAATAATTTATATAAGTTAGCAAAATGGATGGACCTATGGACAACTGAGTATGAGGGGAAAATGCAAAAGTGAAATCTAGCCATACCTGCTTCTTACCTCCAGTGTGAGATGATGTTTGCGGTAGCTTCACCGAGCTTTTAAAGGATGTGGCAAGGGTAGGAATGGTGTTTCATCTGCCTTGGAAGATAAATGGTTGTGTGTCTCTTGGTGTTTAGTTTGACTGTTCATGTGCATTCGAATTGTTGGAAATATTAATTAATTGCAGATCCGTATCAGATTTCAGATGACACTGTCATAGTCTATATCAGCTTAGTTTCTGTCGAACAGTTTGACAAGATGAAGAGTTCACGTCTCTAATATAAACCAATCGAATTAAATTTATGAAGCTAATTTTTTAGGTAGAGAGTTATTATAGTCTTTAATGTTAAGTCAATAGATTCACGAAGACACAATTTTAGTTTTCCTATATATAGAAGAATAAAATCTCTATAAATTTCCAAGTTTATATTTACGCCAAATAGTTCTCTGTTATGTCCCGAAAAGTTTTATAAATCCATTGTTATGGTTAAATGCACGTTTTATTTATCCACACATTCTCTCCAAAATTACTTGAGTAAATGTTGTTTACATTTGCAAGTTAAGTGAAAGACAAAAAGAATCCATTAGTAATTCACAGAGTAAAAGTTTTTTTTATGACAGAGTGGTTGACTCAAGTCTTCGTGAATGTTCGGTTATATGATTTTGTAATTCTTTCGAATTGTTTTTGTGTCGAGTTTTACTCCATGTTACCAGTCGGTAAAAAATATTAGTCATTTCTTAAGTATTTAGACTAAGAAATAACCTTTGTAAAAATTCAACTAAAAGTGGTTAAGTCGAAGTCAGTTCGTTGTAGCTAAAACCTATTGAGTAAGTCGGTAGAGTAAATTGTTGAAGTTGAGTAAGCCGGTAAAAAAACTTTTAAGAACTTTTCGAGGTAAAAAGTTTCAGGTCGAAAAGTCCGACCAAATTTTTTCTTTTAAATATTTTGGTCAAGTTTAAATTTTGACTTGTCTAGAGGGAGTTTGTTCGGGTACATAGGGTACTCCCAAAAGACCAAACACCTTCAACAACCACTTCACACAAATAGATCACAGATCAACACACCGATTTTTGTCACGTGGTTAAGACCCTCGAGAGGGAAGCAGTCCACAGCCCCATCCAAATAGCTACTTGGAGCAATTTATTATGTAAAAGAAAGAAAGTTACATGAGTTTCTCATAATCGATCAACAAGCCAAGGACCCTCTATGCTCTTTAAATAGAGATCATAGACCAATAGGGTGTTAAGCCATGGATCAATGGTAGGTATGATCTAAGGGAAGTTGAACCATCGGATCACTCTATGTCTAGAACATATCGTGACCGTCGGATTAGAATATTTACAAATGCATACTAATGCATACTAAAGAAACACACTTTTACCTAACGGATATACTACACAAGTTTATCTTAACTAACTCCTAAGTGTCTAAATATCCTAATATCCCCCCTTAAGAACAACTTGGGATATTATTGAAGGATTTACAAAAGTGACACTATTAGGAGAAGGAAGGAGGCATTAGAGCCTATACCCCCTTAAGGACACATTCTTGAACTCCTAACATAGACCGAAGTTTAGAAAACTTCACTTCTGTAAGAGACTTGGTGAAGATGTTTGCAACTTGATCATCTATAGGGAAATAGAGCACTTCAATAACACGATCATGAACAAGATTTCTGATGAAGTGCATGTGTAGCTCAATGTGTTTGCTGCGCTGATGTAGAACTGGATCTTTGGCAAGCTTGATGGCACTTTGATTGTCACACCAAAGTGGAGTAGGCTACTGCTGCTCGAATCCAAACTCTGAAAGGATCTGTCGAAGCCATAAAGCTTCCTAACTGGCATTAACTGCGGCTCGATATTCTGCTTCTGCTGAAGAAAGGGAAAGAGCTTGTTGTTTCTTACAATCCCAAGTGACAGGTCCAGATCCCAGACTGAAAACATAACTTGCAGAAGACTTTTGATCATCAGGATCGTCGGCCCAATCTGAATCAGTGAAACCAACCAACAAAGGTTTCCCCCCTATACTGTAATGAATCCCAAACTGAATTGTACCTCGAATATATCGAAGTATTATTTTTGCTTCTTTCCAGTGACTTTCATGAGGATTTTGCATATAATGGGCAACACGACCAACGACAAGGGAAAGGTCAAGACAGGAATGAGTCAAGTATAAAAGACTACCAACAAGCTAATGATACAAGGTGGCATCTACTTTAGGGGAAGTACAAGTGGTAGAAAGTTTGACTCCAAACTGGAAGGGAGAAGGGGTTGGTTTACAATCTTCCATGTGGAAGCGACGAAGAAGGTTACAAGCATACTTAGACTGGGAAAGAAATATTCCTTCTTTGGTTTGCAATACTTAGAGACCAAGAAAATAATGCAAATTTCCTAAGTCTGACATCACAAAAATTTGCTTAAGACTGGATTTCACATGGGTTATAAGGTTAGGGTCACTACTAGTAAGGGTAAGATCATCAACATAAAGAACAAGTATGATGAGATGGTTTCCTACTTTCTTGGTATAGACATTGGGGTCAGAATGACATCTAGAAAAACCAGTGTCAAGGAGAAAGTTATCCATTTTGGCATACCAAGCTCTAGGAGCTTGCTTAATGCCATATAAGGATTTCTTAAGGAGACAGACAAGGCTAGAGTTATCCTGAACATATCCAGGAGGTTATTCCATGTAAATTTCCTCCTTTAAATCACCATGTAAAAAGGTAGAGTTGACATCCATTTGATGGACTTCCCAGTTATGTAAGGCTGCAAGGGAAAGAACAAGGCGGATGGAATTCATTTTTGTGACAGGAGCAAAGGTTTCATTGTAGTCAATCCCTTCAAATTGGGAAGAACCTTTGGCAATTAACCTTGCAATAAGTTTTTCAACACTTCTATCTGATGCATACTTAGTTCTGTAGACCCATTTACATCTGACAAGTTTTCTTCCTTTTGAAAGAGGAACAAGATCCCAAGTATCGTTCGCCATTAAGGAACCATATTCTTCATCCATAGCTACATCCTAATCTGGATTTTTTGAAGCTTCTGCAAAAAATTTTGGATCATGATTCTCGGAAACTTGAGCCGAAAGAGAAGAGGCTCACTGAAACTGAGAACGTGTTCGACATTGATTTCTAGGATCACCGGCAAGATCACCAGTTGCTTCACATGTTGAATGGACCCATCGAGGAAGCATTGGTGCTGGTGCAATTGGAGGAACGTGAGTAGGTGGAGGTGGATTTTCATCCTCACTGTCATCATCAGAAAATGGATTTGGAAACCTATCAAGGAAGTTAGAAGAAGAAGAATAAGGCACAATCGCCGAATCAGGCTCGCAGGCCAAAGATGGCACACCCACCAAGTTAGGCTCGCAGGCCAAGAGATTTTCATCAAATTTAACATCTCTTCTAATGAATATATCATGAGAATGTGGCTGAAGAAGTCTATAACCTTTGACATCTTCTGAATATCCAACAAATATGCACTTTTCACTTTTAGGCTACAATGCTTTCCGTATTTCATCCGAAATGTGAGCCCATGCTTCACAACCAAACACACAAAAGTGACTTACATCTAGTTTAATTTTAATCCATGCTTATTCCGATGTTATACCTTGTAAAACTTTAGTGGGTGTGTGATTAACTATGCAATTTACACAATTTATGGCCTCGGCCCAATATTGAAGACTTAGTCCCTTAGATTGGATCATACAATTAGCCATTTCTTTTAAAGTGCGGTTCTTCCGTTCAACTACACCATTTTGTTGTGGTGTATATGGAACAATGTGCTGTTGTTGGATTCCTTGTTCAGTGTAGAAAGTAGTGAACTTTTTGTTAACATATTCTCCTCCATTGTCAGATCTTAAATTAATAATTTGATGACCAGATTGTTTTTCAACAAGGGCCTTGTAGGCCAAGAACATGTTAAATGCTTCGCTCTTAAGTTTTAGGAAGTAAACCCAAGTGCATCTGGAGTAATCATCAATGAAAGTTAAGAAATATTTGAAACCAGAAAAGGAAGCAGATGGAAGAGGACCACACAAGTCACTGTGCATAAGCTCCAAGGGAACCGAGGCGTGCCAAGAGGCACGTTTGTCAAAACTGCCCCGATGATGTTTTTCGAGTACACAACTAGAACAAACACCATCCTTGCAAGATACCATCAGAAGACCAGTCGCCATATTGTCTTTACATAGTTGTTGCAATGAGCGGTAATTCAAGTGACCAAATCGCTCATGCCAAAGTTTTCTCAAGTTATCATTATGAGCAACAAAAACTGAAGGAAAAGGTGATGACCCAAAGTTGTTAAATTTGTACAATCTGGTAATATCATCAACAGTTCCAGTAGCAAGGACATTTTGAGGATTTTAAAATCCTTGATTACAACTTGGTGAGGTGTAAACGTCATAGTTTTACCTTCACCTGAATGAGTAATTTGATAGACTGATAACAAATTGCAGGAAATTTTTGGAACACATAGTACATCACTGAAATGACCATTTTCTACTGGAACTGTTCCAGATCCTACAACACTTAGAGATCTATTGATAGACTGATAACAAATTGCAGGAAATTTTTGGAACACATAGTACATCACTGAAATGACCATTTTCTACTGGAACTGTTCCAGATCCTACAACACTTAGAGATCTATTATCACCAACAAATATTTGTTTGGTGTTACATTCATGCATAGTAGAAAAGATGGCTTGATCCTTAGCCATATGATAAGATGCTCCAGAATCAGTGAGCCATTCATTTGAAGTAGAAGAAAAAGATGCAGTATAAGAGTAACCAGAAGCACAAAGTGCATATCCATGAGAGTTAGATTCTAAAAATGAATCTAGGCTGATGTGGTGCTTCTTCATTGCTACTTTCAAGGCTGCCATCTTCTTGAAACACTTACATTCATCATGATAATCTTTCCCACAAAAATTGCAAAGAAGCTCTGTCTTCTTTCCTTTTGGCTTGGATCCTTTGTCATTTTTTAAAGAAGGAGCTGACTGAGAGGGTTTGGTACCCTTGTTGTTTGGCTTCTGTTTCTTGGGAGGCTTGGACTTTTCTTTCTATTGGGACAATAAGGATTTCCTAGATGTATCTGCATTGTTAATTATTCCAAGGTGAATGAGCTTATCTTGCTCTCTAATTAAGGAATCACAAAAGGATTCAAGACTAGGCTCTTGATAGCTAGCTGCAGTCAAGGATTCTTTCATGGAGTAGAATGTAGATACAAAAACAGAATATGCAGGTCCAAGTTTGGAAAGAATATGATAAATACATTGTTTGTCTTCTTTATTAATCTTGCATTCTGCACATAAGAGTGTAAGAGTTTTATACGTAGATAAATAGTCTTGAATCCATGAAAAATCATTTGGATTCAAGGAAAGCAACTCATTATCAAGTTGATGACCCCAAATTTCATTGTGTTTACCAAACACAGATTTCAACTTTTCCCAAGCTATATTAGGTTCATGATCAATTCCAGATATGTGGAATCGCAAATTAGTAGAGATTGACATCTCAATCAGCCCACGAGCTTCATCACATCTATTTTCCCATTTAATTTTTTTATTATCATCGGTGGGTTCTGTTTCTTTCCCTGAGGTTATCTTGAAAAGTCCCATACTTCGTAGAACATCCTCCATACGATATTTCCATGAGAAATAGTTAGAACTTGTAAGTATAATATCAAAAAGGGTGGCCATACTATAAATTAATTGCTAAAAGAATAGAAACTAACTATATGGATGCAAAGAGCTCGAAAAAATATGCGGTTTAAAAAAAAACAGCACTGAAAACTGATTCTGGATGATGAATTTATGCTTGATCAAAGAAACTGTTGAAGATGTCCCCAATAGTGACTGGCAGATATTAACTTGACCAACTAAAAAATGAACCCCCCTCTTCCCAATATCAACATTTGACAATCACTTTACAATAAAGTTGCTTTTAAGTGAATCACTTTTGTAGAATAAGTGATGTTCGTTTTTACAATAATGTGACTTTTAAATAGTGCGGAAATAAATTAAAAAACTTAAGTGACTCACTTTTTATTTTATTTTATTTATGTGAGATGCACTTTTACAATAAAGTAACTTGAAAATAGAAATTGCACGCATTAAAAGTAGCTTAATAAGACTTGAACTCAAGACCTATTAAGGAATAAAGTAACTTTTGACCAAGTGAATTAAGTTTAAAAGGTACGTAAAAGAATGGAAAGAGGAAGCGAGCTTTTTTTTTCAACTCTTCTCTCTCATTCTCCGTGCTTGCCTTTTTTTCCTGCAAATCACAAAAAAAACGAAAAACAAAAACAATTTTTTTTTCCCACACAATGGGGTTAGATCTTGGTTAGCTTACCCAGAAATTCTACGTTTTCAAGTTTTCTCACTGTTTCTGATTTGCCGTGATCTCACAAGGTGCACGACAAAAAGCATACGTAGCTGAGAAGACAAGAAAAAAGACATCCCCTTCCTGTTTATGATTCACCACGATCGCGCAAGGTGCATGGCAAAGAGCATATGCAACCAGGGAATGCAACAGTCCAAGACTAAAATAGTAAAAATTTAATAATAAAACTAATAAAATATGAGAGATTAAAAAAAAACAAATCTGTTATTCTAACCTTATACCTTTAGATTTGCAATAATGGGTGTTTCTGGAACAAACGGAAACAATTTTCGATGAAATGAAAACTATTTCCCAATGAAAATGGTGCTCCGAACGCAATGGAACAACACCCACAGGCCATAAATGCATAGAAAATCTAGAACCAGAAACCTTTTCAAAGTTTCGGCAACACCGGTTCCAGATCTTGATCAAAACCGAAAGTGGCTCTTCATAAAAGCTCTGATACCATGTTCGGGTACATAGGGTACTCCCAAAATACTGAACACCTTCAGTACCCACTTCACACAAATAGATCACAGATCAACACACCGATGTTTGTCACGTGGTTAAAACCCTCGAGAGGGAAACCGTCCACGGCCCTAGCCAAATAGCTACTTGGAGCAATTTATTATGCAAAAGAAATAAAGTTACATGAGCTTCTCATAATCGATCAACTAGCCAAGGACCCTCTATGCTCTTTAAATAGAGATCATAGACCAATCGGGTGTTAAGCCAAGGATCAATGGTAAGTATGATCTAAGATAAGTTGAACCGTCGGATCACTCTATGTCTAGAACATATCGTGACCGTCGAATTAGAATATTTACAAATGCATACTAATGCATACTAAAGAAACACACTTTTACCTAACGAATATATTACACAAGTTGATCATAACTAACTCCTAAGTGTCTAAATATCCTAATAGAGTTAGACAAGATTCACTCGACAAGTAAAAAGAGGTCGAATTCCTGACGTGAAAATTTTATGACAGAGCCATAACTCAAGTTTAGCCATCTCAGAGTTGTTAACTGGTAACAGAGCAGGTTTAGGAAATAAATCTTCTCTTAAAAAGGGAAAAAGTAAGTTTCTAAGGAAAATTAAAAAATTAAAAATGGCTTTCACTTTTGGTTCAAACATGTTGAGTTTGCAAACTCCAATTTTTACAAGAAAGAATTATGAATATCAGTCTCTAACAATGAAGGCTTTGTTCATAGGTCAAGATGTTTGGGAAATTGTCTAGTATGATTATGCAGAACCGGTAGATCAAACGACATATAAACATCTCACACAAGCTCATAAAGATGCCCTGAGGGAACAAAGGAAGAAAGATGGAAAAAATATGTTCTACATACACCAAGCCATGCATGAAAGCATACTCCCAAGATTAGCAGTAGCAATTACCACTAAGCAGGCATGGGACACATTGGAAACTACCTATCAAGGTTTGGACAAGGTAAAGAATTCCAAATTACAGATTCTTATAAGAGATTTTGAATCTCTATCAATGAAATATACAAAGTCAGTAGAGTCATTCTACACCATAGTTGTTGGTATGATAAATCAACTGAAATCTCATGGAGAAAAAATAGAAGACCAAAGGGTGGTTGAAAAAAATCTCAGAAGTATTCCCACAAGATTTGAATCCTTGGTTGTGAGCTTGGAAGAGAACAAAGACATGTCATCGTTTACCATTGATGAGTTGAAAGCTTCACTCATCAATCATGAACACATAATCAATAGATCAAATACGTCATTGGAAGGTGCATTTGTAGCACAGACATTCATAAGCCGTGGTAGAGGCAGGGGGAGAAGCAACTCTAGAGGCAGAGGAAGAAGTTCTTCTAGAGGAGGATGCGAAAACAGTCCTGCGAATGTCATTATTAGAGGATAGAATCAAAACCCAAGTCATTCAAGTGGTCACATGTTTGATAAATAAAAAACCCAATGTCATTATTGTAAGAAATTTGGTCATTATGCATATGAATGTAGGAATAAACAATATGACCAAGGAAGCAAAAGCCCAAATCAGTGGACCAACACCAACACTCTGTCGAGCGCAAATGTTAATGTCATATGCATATCCAATTGAATGCAATACCATCCAAGAAAGTCTACATGGCATGTGGTACTTAGATTCAGGTTGCATCAATCATATGACTAGTAATTTGAATTTGTTTTCAAGTCTAGATAATTCAATTCAAGCTGATGTTACACTTGGAAATAATGTCCAAGTCACTGTTTTGGGAAAATGTATTGTTGGTATTCTTACCAAATAGGGGGAGAGTAAGTTTATTCTTGATGTCTATCATGTCGAAGATATGAAACATAATTTGGTGAGCATTGGACAGTTAATACAAAAAGTTTACATAGTTTACATAGAAGATAAGCACTATGTGATTAAATACAAACGTCCAAGCAACCAATTGATAGCAAAAGTGCCAATGACAAGCAATCACTTGTTTCCCTTGAGGATAATTCTAGACATGAAAGGAAATACAAATATAGGAGTTGCATTCAAGGCAAAAAGCAAGGAAGTAGAAAACCACTCCGACAAGAAAGAAAATGACAACGCTGATTTTTAGGTTGCATTTCAAACAAAAGTTCAAGATGAGTCCTGGTTGTGGCATTTCAGATTTGGACATCTGAATTTTGGTGGACTGAAGCTACTGCATACAAAAAATATGGTGAAAGGATTTCCATTGATCAACAAACCAGAGAGAGTTTGTGAAGGATGCATTTTTGGCAAGCAACATAGAGATACGTTTGCAATCAGAAAGTCATATAGAGCACACACACCACTTGAGATTATGCACTATGATATTTGCGTTCCAATGCAGAGATCATCCATTGGTGGTTGCTATTATTTTCTTACTTTTATTGATGAATACTCAAGAAAAACATGGGTATAGTTTTTGAAACATAAATCTAATGCATTTATTTGTTTTCAGCAGTTCAAGGCACTCATGGAGAACCAGAGCAGACACCGCATCAAAATCTTAAGGACTAAAAGAGGACGTGAATATGTTTCAAATGAATTCCTAGATTTTTGCAAGACCCATGGCATACAAAATAAATTCACTACACGGTATACACCTTAGCAGTTCGATGTTGCCGAAAGAAAGAATAGAACCATTATGAAGATGGTGCACAACATGATCGCAACCAAGCATTTGTCAAATGAATATTGGGCTAAAGCAGTCACAACTGCTGTATATATCATGAACTAGTGTCCGATAAAGAGTGTGAAGAACAAAGTTCCTCAATAAGCATGGACATGTATGAATCATAGTGTTTCTCATTTAAAATTTTTTGGTTGTGTTGCATATGCTCATGTTCCAAATGAGCTAAGAAATAAATTAGACAAGAAGGGACAGAAATGCATTTTTGTTGGCTATTCTGAAGACACAAAAGCATACAAGTCGTATGATATATTGCAAGGAAAGTGATAATCAATTGAGATGTTCAATTTGTTGAGAATGAATCATGAGATGGAACTGTCAACATAAATGTCAATATTGTGTCGAATGTCGACAATGATGACATGGCAGAGGAAGTGGTTCAAACACCATATGTAATTCAACTAGTCGCAGCACCGTTGACTCCCATGACACCGCAACATGGTTCAGCACAAGGAACATCGACACAAGTTGCAGGTCAAGCTACGCTGACAAGCACACCAAGAGGACAACAGACTCCATCAAGCATTTCGCTGAGGTTGACATCGATAGAACCAGTGACGAGAAGAAGTCTGCATGAAATATATGAAGCTCGTACACCAAATTCATTCTCTCTCTTTGCATTATTTTCTCCAATATATGATCCACTAACATTTTAGGAAGTTGTTGAAGAAGAAGTATGGGCACATGCCACAGATGAAGAAATATAATGCATTAAGAAGAATCAAACATGGGAGTTAGTAGATGTGCCAAAAGATAAAGATGTAATCATCGTCAAATGGGTGATGTTGATGGGAATGTGCAAAAGCACAAAGCAAGAATGGTCACAGGAGGCTTCACACAACAACCCGACATAAAATTCAATGAAACTTTTGCACCTATCGCACTCATGGATACAGTCAGAACAATCTTGGCCATTGTTGCACAAAACAAATGCATGTCTATCAAATGGGTATTAAGTCAGCATTTTTGAATGGCTATTTAGAACAAGAAGTATATGTGGAACAACCACAAGGCTATGAAATTTCATGTCAAGAGCATAAAGTTATATACTAAAAAATGAACTCTATGTTTTGAAGTAAGATCCTAGAGCTTGATATAGTCATATTGATTCCTATCTCACCAAAAATGGATTTCACAGAAGTGAAAGTGAACCGATGATGTAAACCAAAGTGAATGAGCAAGTTAAGATGTTAATTTTTTGCCTGTATGTAGATGATTTAATATTTACTAGTGACTTTGGCATAGAATATTTTAAAGCAGTCATGGAAAGTGAATTTGAAATGACCGATTTGGGGCTTATGAAATTTTTCCTAGGCATTTAAGTCCAGCAGTATGAAAGTGGTATATTTATATCACAGTCGAAATATGCAAGTGCAGTTTTAAAAATATTTAATATGTCTAATTGCAAGACATCCCCAACACGAATATTAATAGGTTTAAAATTGAGCAAGGATGGTGATGGATCAACTATAGATCCTACATTGTTTAAAAGGCTGGTTGGAAGCCTTATGTATTTAATAGCGACAAGACCAGACACCATGTATGGAGTAAGTCTAATATCAAGATTCATGGAGTCACCAAAAGACTCTCATTGGAAAGCAGGTAAAATAATTCAGAGGTATGTAAGTGGCACAAAAGACCTTGGCATTATGTATTCAATCTCATAAAATTTTAAACTTATAGGATATATTGACAGTGGAAATGGAGGCAACACATATGACAAGAAGAGCGCATATGGGTACACATTTCATTTTTGTACAGGTGTTGTGTTGTGGGATTCAAAGAAATAGTCCTTAGTAACTATGTCTTCAGCAGAAGCACAGTATCTCGCAGCTACAAGCGCTACATGTCAAGCTGTTTGGATGCAGAGAATTTTGAAATATCTATCACAGAACCAACAAGAACCAACAACCATTTTCTATGACAACAATTCAGCCATTACATTGTCTAAGAACCATGTGTTTCACAAGAACCAAGCACATCGACACAAGATTTCATTTCATAAGAGAGTTGGTGAACAACAAAGAAATTTGTTTAGAATTTTACAGGTCTGAAGATCAACTTGCAGACATATTTACATAACCATTGGCAAGGGATACATTTCAGTATTGGCAAAGTTATCTTGGAATGACAAGTTCTGCACAATGAACTCTGGCATGCACAGAGCAAGTTTACACTCTGAAACATTTTGTAATATTTTGTTTTTGAGATCCCCATCTACTCATAATTAAGGGGGAGTGTTGGAAATATTAATTAATCGCAGATCCGTATCAGATCTCAGCTGAATCTACCAGAGTCCGTATCAATTTAGTTTCTATCCAACAGTCTGGCAAGATGAAGAGTTCATCATCTCTCATATATAAACTAGTCGAATTAAATTTCTGAAGCTAAGTTTTTAGGTAGAGAGTTACTACAGTCTTTAATGTTAAGTTAGTAGATTCACGGAGAAGCAATTTTAGTTTGCATATGTATATAAGAAGAATATTGAAAATTAGTAGCAGAGAGTGGAGAGAGAATTCTGAGAAAATTTTGAGAGAATAGTGTCAAGCTCAAGCTTCTATGTGTTTGAAAATGTCAAGAGCCACAGCTCTGTAAATTTTCGAGTTTATATTTACGGAAAATAGTTCTTTGTTATGTCCCAACAAGTTTTATAAATCCATTGTTATGGTTAAATGCATGTACATTTAGCCACACATTCTCTCCAGAATTCCTTGAGTAAATGTTGTTTACATTTACAAGTTAAGTGAAAGACACAAAGAATCCATTAGTAATACATCGAGTAAAAGTTTGTTTTTATGAGAGAGTGGTCGACTCAAGTCTTCTTGAATGTTTGGTTATATGATTTTGTAATTCTGTCGAATTGTTGTTGTCTTGAGTTTTACTCCATGTTACTTGTCGGTGAAAAATATTAGTCATTTCTTATGTCTTTAGACTAGGAAATAACCTTTGTAAAAATTTGACTAAAAGTGGTTTAAGTCGAAGTCAGTTGGTCGAAACTAAAACCTATCGAGTCAGTTGGTCGAAGTAAAATGCTCGAGTAAGTCAGTTGCAGGCCTGGAATTTGAAATTCCAAGTGCCTATCAATTGAAAATTTGATGACGTTTATAGGTTTTTAATGCCTTTCATTTTACGTTTTTTCAATTTTATAGAATGTCAAATTTGTTGTATTATAAAAACACATGGCATTTACTTGTATCATAGAAATGCCCCGCACTTATTGTTAATAATTCCAGCCCACGTTTTTCGAGTTCATAGAGTGGCCATTTTATTTCCTCGGAAGAAGACGAAGACAACGCAACAGACTGCTCAACTCTTCTTGGAACATGTCTGGAAGCATTTTGGTTTACCGATAACTATTGTTTCTGACAGAGATGCCAAATTTGTTAACATTTTCTGGAAAAATCTCTAGAAGCAACTTAACACACAAATTTCTTTATCGACATCGTTCCACCCTCAAACATATGGACATACAGAAGTTGTGAATCGCTCGGTTATACAACTGCTCTGGAGGTATAACCACAAGCATCGTCGAACATGGGATGAAAGTCTCCCATACATTCAACACCATTACAATCGTGCCCAACATAGCTCGATAGGAAAGAGTCTGTTTGAAATATATTATGAATTTCAACCGTTAGTGCCTATTGACTTGATTATTTCTTTGACACAATTGGATGACACTGATCATGGACAATGCGAAGTTGAGAAAGCACTCAAGTTTAGGGATCAAATTTGTGACATTCAGAAACAAGCGCAGGAGATGTTACAATGAGCTAATGCAAAAGATAAGGCTCGACACGATAATCATTGTATTACTCATTATTTTCAAGTTAGGGATTATGTTTGGATATACCTAAAAAAAATTAGTTCATTGGTCCATACAAGAAGCTAAATCCTTTGCGTTATGGTCCATACATTGTTCTTAACAGATTAGAGACACTTTTGAACTCAATAATTCTTCATACCTAGGTCTGCATCTAGTCTTTAATGTGGATCTACTTTTACCATATCATGCATCGTTTCTAAAACAAATAAACTTGCAGACAATAGAACCTGAAGACATACATCCATATGTTCGGGATCCTCTTCCTTGTGACACAATCATGCGATGAAGAGTACACCATACAAGGATGCAAGCAATTCCCTTATTTCAGGAAGCTAAAGAGGGACATATCTCGACCCAAGGAAAGTTGTATTTTGTTGATGAGTTCACCAAGAAGTTTCCTCATATGCTTTAGCAAGCAATGAGGACCATTACTTCTTGAGGGAGGAATGATCGATACAAGAAGTTGATTGGCTTGTTCGACTAGTTAGCGTAGTCCTAGTCAACTTCTCACATCACTCGTCAAAGACGACAACAGAAAACTACCAGAATCGACAACAACATAAATGATCGAGACCAACGACTCCAACACGCTTCGTTGAATTGTTATTCCTGCATTGGACAACTTCGTATCCGCTGAGATTCCCAGATTAAGTGTGGCCATTTAAATTTCTATGATAGCAGCAAATATTTCTACTCAAAATTGATAATCTTCTCCCGCAACTTATCAATATCGAATTTGAATTTTATTCGGAAACCCGAAGAGTATATGTAAAATTTCTCATAAAAAACAATTAATGTCAAAGAAATAAATACCAAAAAAATAATGGAAGGGATGGATATCCACTATAATTACATGTTATGTTTTTTCTCATTAACATATTTCCTAGATCTTGTTGCATTTGGGATTTATCAAGGACTGAAAGAGATCAAATCCTTCAAGACGAAAACCATTTTTTATGATAAAAAATATTTATGAAAGTCATGTTTTTGCAAAGATTTGATTCTTATCAATGCTTAATAGGTTTAGGCTTAAAATAGGGATTGGTTGTCGTTTTCTTTTGTTGTGTTCTGTGGGCCAGGGTTTCCCTTGCCTTGCTTCTGCAGTGGATTCGCAGGTCCAGAGTCTCACTTGTTCTTTTGTCGAAATTTCTCCTCGATTTTGACAGCATACCGATAGGCAGATCCAAGTGAAGAGATGTCAAGGAAGTCCATGTCAGTTCGGATGTACCGATGTAGACCACTGCAATATTTCAGGATTAGGTGCCGCTCGAAGTCTTTGATACTCAGCTTTGTCCGCAGGGTATGAAATTTGTTGGTGTACTCAGACACCGTCTGGTCCCTTTCTTAACGCAGAATGGTCCATTTTGTGTACTGGTCATCATAGTTTCCCACAGGGTAATACTGTTCCTTGACGGCATCTATGAAAGAGGCCCAAGTGGGATTTGTTTCAAACATTCCAGACTCGTCTGATGAGTTTTGATCACAATAAGTACCCCACCAATTTTGGACATGGGGGACTGCCTTAAGGAGTGAAAAGGTGATCTTTTCTCTGTCAGAAAAATTGTGGACAGAGAAATACCCTTCTAGAACATTCAACCAATTATCTAGGGCATCTGCATCGATATTGCCTTCAAATAAAGGAATATCAAAGTTAACTTGTACCTTAAAGGGAGTTGCATCCCTAAACCGATTGCTCGTTGAAGATGCACTTGCCATTGTCGGCATTCGTTGAAGGATTTGAGCGAAACTATCCATCATCTCGTTCCTCTGTCGCTCGAGGGCTTCCTTGAGCAGTGACTTGATAGGATCTCCTGCTCTGTCGTCTCTCTTTTCTTCCACCTTGGGAGGTCATTTGGGATGGTGAGAATGATCAAGTGAAACTAGTTCGAGACCAAACTCTCTATACTCGGACCTCGTCGGGGACATGCACCGAGAAACAATCAAAGAGCAGATTCCTATGATACCATTGATCCGGATTAATGCATGAACGAAGTGAAAGAACATATACAGAATCATAATAACAGACATTTTGCAAAATAACAAAGATACAATAAACACATATTCTATTAAATGGCGGAAATAGAATAGACTGTAATACAATTGCTAGAATGGTGGTAGCTATCTTTGCGAAGAGATGTGGCTGCTACGCTCATTCGTGCCAAGCTGCATACAAAATGAGGCCAAAGGGGCCTATTTATAATAATAATGAGGGGAGAACCCCAAAATTCCAAAACATAACCCTAGAAGATGAACCGTCATAAAGTTTGCGGCCCCAAGGTGGTAAGTTGAACAGTCAACTTCCCGGGGTCATAAATTTTGCATACAATCTCCTATTTGGGCATTCGATAGCTCATTGGAAAGGTCTGTATAAGATTTACAATTTTTGGTTGGCCAAATGCATGTCAATGGAAACCATCTGGCCCCCAATCTCCAAAAAATGTCGTTTAGGGCCTCAAAACGGCCGCGAAACTTTAGGACCCGAAAAACTGTAGAAAAATAACTAGGAAACTGCCACAATGGACAATTGTTTTGAGCCAGTGGAATAGGTGGGTGGCCACCGATATCCATCTGGATCAAAACATCTCAAAACCACTCAGTTCCTACCATAATCAATTCATAAATAACCAATACATTTCCATTTATGGAATCCTATTGAAAAATCATTTATATTCAAAATTGTGCAGATCAAATCAACTTTGTGGTTGTTCTTTGAAATTTCATGTACCAAATCAACTCAGTGGCTAATCATGTAACCTCTAGATGCTACTATATTATGCATGCTTTATGAAAATTCCCATTATATTTAGTCCTTTGCATTTGATTGGAAGTTGCAAGCTTATATGATGAAAATGTCATACCATCACTTAAATTGATCATGACTGCAACTTATTTCCAAGTCTTGTTAATTTGTTTGAGTCGATTCTTGGACCATTGGAAAGGTCTTGGAGTGTAGAACCGCATGAAGAGTAATTGCAAAGTGATTAAGTTTTTTTACCCCAAAAAACATTATTTAGACCCTCAAATAAGCCCCTGAAAGTTCTGCAATGTGAGACCAGCCCCTAGAATGGAACCTACAAGCCAATTCATCCAATATTTCGACCCTGAAATCACAAAAATAGATGAAAAATTATATATTGATTCATTTCGGATCACACCTCCCCATTTCATGAGGCTTTTGGTCCCAAAAATATGTTACTAAATGAGGTGAAGAAATTTTTCCTCTACATTCTCCTTGAAGTATCATTTATCCTTTCTTGGAAGTTGTCCTTTCAACCCCACCTGCTAGAGCTCATACTGTCCTCACCTAGTTGTTCTAGACTTCTTCTCCAAATTGTGTCTTCTACTACTCTTTCTAAGCCTTTGGCAGTAATTCCTTTATAGAAGGTAATACTTGCTCAAGTTCCTGGTCCAACATGGGATGTTCATAGAGTTTCAAATTTTTCACATTCATTACTAAGTAAATGCACATATATGGGGGTATATTGAGTATGTAGGAATTATCTCCCCCATTCTCCAACACTTGAAAAGGACCATGTTGTCATTCATTGATCTTGTTACCAGGACCTTGTAGTCTTTCCTTATTCCAGTGCAACCAAACTTTGTCTCCCAGCTTGAATTTTTTCTCAACCATGGATCTACTTTTAAATGGATCTACCTAATCCTATCAATGAAATTATCATCTCTTAATTCTTCACTGATGGTGTCTTCCCTCACCCCCCCATGTTTTCCATAAACAACATCTAGAGGTGAAGGTGGTAGATATCCAAAACAAGTTTCAAAATGGGAATTTCCAATGGAAGTGCGGATTTCTATGTTATAAGAGTGTTGGATCTAGATCATATTTTCATCCCAAGTCTTTGGATGCTTATGGTTGTGACCCCTCAAAAGGTGAGCCACAGTCTTGTTGACTACTTTTGTCTACACCTCTCTATATGATGCAAAGGTTTATTCAACTAATGTTTCTACTCTTTAGTACATCCCTCCATTTATACATTTACCTTTACCAATTCACCTTCTTGTTGATTATGTCTTAAGAAAATCAACACAAACTTTCTACTTTAATTGATTATTTTTTCACTTGGTTTGCACTTACCAGTGAGATATTTGATTTACCTTTGTGCACGTTGATGATGGAATATTTCCCATCCTTGATCAAGCAATATTATTTTTCTCTCCTCATGAAGATTGCATCCTTATTATATATGTAGGGGATTCTAAACACTACACTACAAACATCAAGGGGTGTTATGTCAACATCCACTTCATCAATATGATCTGCACATATGATAAATTTAAACTTGCATTGTTTTGTGACCCAAAGTTTTGTATCTTTATTTACCCATCCCAGTTTCTAGGGGATAGGATGATCATGTACTTCCAACCCAAGATCATTTACCAAATATTATGCTATGATATTGACCCATGTACCATAATCGAATAAAGCATATACCTTGGTTATATTCTTAACATGGGCCTTGATATGGAATAGTTTTGTCATCTCCTTCTCTTATTTGTCATGAATGCTACTCAGATTCACCTCCTTCCGCATTGAAGTGTAAACAATATTCTCATCCACATATGGGATTATCTCTACCTTGTTTCTTGATTCGTGTCTAGAAGGTTCTTCTTCTTAGCATCCTTCTTTCGGTTCTTAGGGTTCATCTCTAGATGTAGCTTCCAACACTTTTCTTCAATGTGGCCATTGATGTTACAATGGTTAGAATGGTTTTTTTAATCCTTTCACTATTGTGGCATGGCCATAGTCTTTGTCTTTTCCTTTCCACATTTTCTTCCCCTCCTTAGAATTTTCTTGCTTCTCTTTCTATTTGGAACCACTTGGTTTTCTTTTCTTATGTCCTATATTTTCTAGGTACTATGCTTGCACACATGCCTCATCAATTGTCTTGAACTTGAAGAGCATCAATTTCTTCTATAAATTACTTTGTATACCCCCTATATACTTGAGGAGTGCATTTTGGTTCTTGGTGAGATACCCAACATGATATCCATGTTCTTGAATTCAGTGTAGTCTTGCACACTTTGCCCCCGCCTTTTCTTGAAGTAATGCCAACACATCCACTAGTTATCCACATACCCGATAGGGTAGAAATGGTAATTAATGACTCAATGAGGGTTTTGAAATCCTGCCACTTAGTTACTAAAGGGTCACCCTTGAGCCTAAACTCATCTATGTGGATTTCCCACTAATCTAATGCATGATCCTATGATTTCAGTCGAGCAAATCAAATATTTTTCTCCTAATCTATGTTGTGGATACTAAAATATACCTCTAATTGCTTCAACCAATGATTCAATTTTAATTCATCGAATTCACCTTACTATGGCTTGATATCGACTTTCGCTTCCAGCTAAAATAAAGAATGGAAAGGGGTAACGACACTGGAACTTGGCTTCTGTTTCTTGGGATTTTTCCTCGGCTCCTTTTATGGGTTGTCTTTATCTTCCAATTTCCCCTTTGATCCAATATATGAGTTAGATCTTCCAAAATCATTGACAGGTCCAAACTTGCTCTCTAGAGCTGCCATGAGGATTGACATGTTGTTTGAGATATCGATGACTTGTATTTCCATCTTTGTAAAAATTTTCTTAGAATCATCCTCTTCTCCTACACCAGACTCATCCACCATGGCTAGGGTTTGAAGATTTTTTCTATATTCTGCCATTAGATCCTGTGATTTCCCACAAAAGCCCAACAATAGACTCATTTTGAGGTATAAAATGGGAATCCTAACGAAAATAATAAAATAAGATTTAAAATAATAAAATAAGAGTTCTGAATATTGGAGAAAAAACAAAAAAAACTAATTTTTTGTATTTTCAACTTATCTCCTTGTGGTTTTACTCAAATTTTGAGCAGGGGGACTCATTTGATGTGAATTCAATTATGCATCCAATGAGTACCCACACTGCATACTTTTAACTACAACCATCAAAAGTATGTATTGTGGGTATTCATTGGATTCATAATTGAATTTTGCATCCAACGAGTTCTCCCGCTCAAAATTTGAGTCAAACCAAGAGGAGATAAGTTAAATATATGAATTAAAAAAGTAGTTTTTTTATGACAAATATTTCAACTCAATGATTATTGTTGACTCATTTTATTGAAATTCTATTGGTTCTTGAATTCCAACTCATCAATGGCTCTTTTTCTTAGGAGACCCATTTTAGACCCCAATTTGACTCTATTCTGGAAAATTGCTCTGATACCAATATGATCCATATACTATCATGGATATTCAACTAGAACATTTTGTCACAACAAATCTTATAGCTTAGTTATTTTTATTTTCTTGTTTTACATTGAATTTGCTAAAAAATGGAATTGAAAGAAATCTAATAAGAGTAAACAAATACACAATCCACATAACTACCACAAGATATACCCCAGGAAAACCCAATATGGGGAAAAACCTAGCCAATAATAAGAACTATGCCTTGCTCTTTTATATACAATAGAGATATAAAGGGAGTGGTACTCTATGTAGAGTTACCTATGACTCTACAACTAAAATGGATACTACATGATCACCCTATCTCCTTTGTTCTACTCTAATATCCTCTCCCGTGTTGTTTCTCAACTATAGGACAATACAATAACATTAAAAGAATGGAAACTCTATTTTCCTAACATCCTGATATTTAACATAGTGCGATAGTTGTCTAGGGTTAACTTTAGGATTTTTTCATGCCCGAACTACCAATTGGGATTAGGGTTGGACCTTCTAGAATGTTGTTGAAATTCCACATATGAATAAATTTATATGTGTGATAAATGAGAGCTAACATGAAATCCACTTGATACCATGGTGGTCAACTGGATAGGTCAACTTGTAGGAGGCATAACTTCTTCATACAAACTTAGTTTGAGGTGATTCTTGGACTGTTGGAAGGGTTTAGAGTGTACAATCATGTGAAGGTCCATTGAAAATAAATGAATTTTTCTACCCCAAAATACATCATGTAGACCCTAAAACAGGCCTGAAAGGTTCTAGACCCCAAATCTGCAAAGTCAGACTTGCCCCTAGAATGGGCCCTATTAGGAAATTCATCCAATATTTCAACCCCAAAATCACCATAATAGATGAAAAGTTATGTATTGATCCAATTCTGATCAATTATATAGAATACATACTAGGACACTACATGATGAAATTTTAGACTCAGAGGGGCCAAAATTTTAGAGATAATTCAGGAGAAAGGACGGCCAACAAGATATCCTACAAACCAAGGCTTTTAAAGGTATGTTAACTTGAAACTTGCATAAATTTTGATTGGAATATCTATTTTAGGTGATTTGAAAGCCATTGGGAAAAGGAAACACAATATCATAAGTTGGAAAAATCTTATTAAAAAATTGTGATACTATTGTCAATATATGGAGTTGGTGATGCATGTAACAGATAACACAGAGAAGTAATAGAATAACTTTGTTCTGAAGTTTTGCATCTTATCTGTAAACATATTCTTATTTCTTGATTGCTTTGATTTGTCGACATATTCTAAATTTCTTCCGCCACAACAGAACTCGACTCATCCAATCGAACATGTTGTCTCCCATCGAACACCTAGGTGATGCGGATCTTGATATGTTAGGGAAACTAACCAAATGAAGCATTAATTGTGACATTGAAAATTAATAATCCCTAGTACACTATCTTTCTAATAATCCTATTTGGTTATTACAATTGTTAATTAATATCGGTTTATTATTAAGTCACTAATATGTTAATTAATTATTAGTTATTATAGGGCATTTCTATTTATTTATAGACGTGACTATTACCCTATCAACCATATTCAACATGGATCACTATCTCTGTAAATCATCAATTCAATTACGAAATATATTTATTAAACTAAGATTCCAACACGTAAGGTTTTATCCTTACAAGTGGTATCAAAGCTTCAAGCTCTCGCTCACACTAGACGCTTGCATTTATTCCTCGTGGCCTCTTCTTCCATTGCACACTCGCCACTATCTTCCATCTGTAGTCCCATATCCCATCCCCTCCTTCTTCATGCTATCTCTCTTACCATTTCTCTTATCCTTCTCCACGCCCACATCCCAGGTCCCCCTCTCATCATCAATAGGGATGATTTTAAGAACCCCTGTAATACCCCATTTTTTACCCCATGGTATTAAAATTGTACATGATGTATATATTATATTAAATCATGGCAAGGAGCTCAAGGCCAAGGCCTTCCATTGATTTGTTTTTTTTTGTGTATCGACGATCAAGGTTGATGCCGATGGTTATTGTGCTAAGTGAGGCACAATATATTTTTGAGATATCATGTAAACATGCAATTTAATAAAATACCACAACTAGCTATGCACTGCAACAAAAAGAGCCGAGGGCATGATTTCACAAGGAATAGGGAGGGAGTTAGTCAAATTCCTGAGCCAATAGGGTGAGACCATATGTCAATGGGGGAACCCATAAACCCTCAACTACCTTTTTGTCCTCTGTCCTCAATCATTCAATTCTTCCATAAGAGTGGTTGAGGTAGTTAATACCTTGGGAAGAACAAGGCATGGCAGTCATATTTCATGTCTGAGCAAGCCTATAGTCTAGGGAAGTCACATTCTTTCTTCTGCAGCAAGTAAGCACGTGAATGCATGCCCAGTCTATCCTTTCCCTTAGTAGCGAGCAGGTTTTGTAGTTCCTCAATGTTCATTGTTGGGGGTTCATCATTGAAGATTGTTCATTGTTGATTCTGTGTTGTTCACTCTCTGGAGTTGCAAAAGTATTGTTTTGCAGCATTTTGTTGTGTTACAGACTATTATGGAACTCTGGTCTCTTGTGTGCAAGTGAAACCATGTTTTCTTATGTAGTACATAGTGGTATGCAAACCTAGTTGTCTATGTTACATAGTGGAGCCTTGTGTTGCTATGTCTCCTTGTGGTTTGATGTTATGTGTGCCCTGGTTTGGGTCTGAACTGCATGCAAGACTTAGGAGTGGAAGAGACGTTGAATGGGCTTGTTAAACCTAATGTAGAGAGGAACCACAAGAAAATATAAGAGTGGCTGGTGAATATTCTATGCACACCCTAAAGAGCATTGGAAGGGAATGCATAGCCTGAGGGACTGTGTAGTAGATAAGGGGATGCTTCCTTGTGTTGGGTATGGGTATTGTGGATGCTAGGCTAGATAGATCTTGTGGAGGTGTCCCTATCTCTTGAATGAGCCACTAGCTTAGCCATTATTCCTTTCCACTACCTTAGCATCCTGTGAAATCCAAAGGAGATTGGCTTGGCTAACATCCTGATAAACCCAATCGTATATTGGCTTGGCTGGGAAACCTGATAAACCCAACAGGATATTGGCTTGGCTGAGAAGCCTGATAAACCCAACTGGTAGTTGGCTTGGTTGTGTATTGTTGTGCATTTTTCCATGTGTTATCCCTAGATGGATAGCTTGATAAACCCAACTATGAATGTTGGCTTGGTTGAGTAGCCTGTGAAACCCAATAGTGAGATGGCTTGGCCGTGTGGCCTGATAAGCCCATCTGTTGGATTTGATGGTCCTTAATGTGAATGTTGTCTTGACTGTGTACATTCTAAGAGACCCAACTATTTTCTAGCTTGGTTGTGTATCCTGATAAACCCAATAGTGTTTTGGCTTGTTTTATTGCAGCATGATAAGCCCAATTGTGTATTTGCTTGGTTGGGAAGTCTGATAAACCCAACTAGAGGTTAGCTTGACTATGTTGATGTGTTCTGGCTATGTGTGAGTTTGTTGTTCCCTAGTTCCTTGTGGAAATCATGCCCAGCTCGGGGGTGGCAGGGGTGGAACTTTGTAGCGACATAGCTAGTTGCGGGACAACTTCATCTTCAAGATAAGTATTCTCTGTTGTTTTATTTCTGCAATATATTTTCTTATGAATATATTGATTATGTTGAATGCTTATGAATGAATAAAGTAGAGTTTATTGTTTATTAAATGTCCCCGCATTCTGCATCTGTTTATGCATTGTATTTTCCATTACATTTTGCTTAAGTTCTTGGAGGATGGAATCTTGGTTATAGAGTCATAATGCATTTGACTTAAGCATTTCCGTGCCCTGAAATCCGCCTGCAGAAGGGGGAAGGAAGGAGGTGGAAAAGAGAAAAAGAGTAAGGCAAAATGTTGTTTTTTTGCACCCCGAAATCTATGTGCGGAAGGAGGAAGGCGGAAAAGAGCCGAAAATTCTAAGGTAAAGTGTATGTTTCCACATCTCAGAGTCTGCAATGGAAGGCAAAAAGTGGGAGGTGGAAATCAGAAAGAGAAATGAGGCCAAGTGTTGGTTTTCCGTGATTCAAAGTCCACTTGCGGAAGGCAGAAGGTGAACAAATGAAGGTGTCGTTTGTTAAGTTTATGATTCCTGAGTTCCACAGCATAAGGCAGAAAGCGGAAAGTGAACAAGTCAAGGTATCAATTTGTTGGTTTTCTTATTCCTGAGTTCTGTAACAGAAGGTGGAAAGGAAGAATGTGGAAGGTGGAATGTGGCAGAATTATTCCTTCAAATGTTGAGTTTTCAGTTCTTGAGTTACACAATGGAAGGTGGAAAGGTGGAAAGCGAAAGGTGAAAAGTGGTTAATTGATTCTGCAAAATGTTGAGTTTCTGATTTTCGTAGCGGAAGGGAGAAAGGCAGAAGGAGGAAGGAAGAAAGTGGTCGAATGACTTCGTCACACATTATGTTTCTGGTTCCCAGATTCCGCAGCGAAAGGCAAAAAGGGGAATGCAGAAGGCGAAGTGTGGAAAGGACAGGTTCAGAGTAGAAAAGGTTTTTATGGTTACAGAATGGATCTGTCAAGGGTAGAACGACTGTTAGATAGGTTTTAAAGCCTAAGAATGAATGTTAAAGGATGTTACATGACCCACGACTATGGTCACCGAGTTCATAACATCGAGGTATACCAGAACAATATCAGAGTAGTGGGTACGCTACATTTTGGTATCAAAGCAAGCACTTAGGTCGTGTTTCTACTCCAAGGTGGGAGGTGACGTGACATTGTGGTATCATAGCGAGAGTTGAGTTTGCATTTCTCCTCCAAGGAGGGAGCAGACGTGACAAGCACCCCTAAATTTATATGTATAAAAAATGGGCGAATCTCTCCGATATATAGGAAAATTTGAAGGCAATTTTATTAATAATATATATGTATATAGAAAAATTTGGTGAATCTTTCATTTTATTATATAATGTTGTAAAATATTGACGAATCTTTCATAATTTATAAGATATTGTAAAATCTTGGCGAATATTTAACTTCATTATAAAAAAGTTGTAAAAAATGGTGAATCTTTTACTGATTTATAAAATATTGTAAAAATAGAGGAACAACAACATTAGTCAAATAACATGAATCACATCATCAACAATAGAACATATAGACTCACGAGTCACAATTGGAAGGTGTCAGTGAAACACAACTGCACTGACTAGATTAAGGGAAAGTGGGGACTCCACTTGTTGTCTCATCCCTTAATGGTCCAACAAACATGTGCGGACCTGAATCTTGACAACCCGATAAATTGATAGACATTATGCTCAATCTTGACCTCCACTAGTCAATTGTGGTTGTGGAGGCTACATTGTAATTATGTCAATTGATTATTGCATTAGATGAATGTTGGTCTTGTTCCAATAGGTATCCTACGATCAATGCATAGGAACCTAGTGCATAGACCATTTTTCTATTCTCTTAGCTATGTAGATCTCATTTATTTTTTTGAATAACAATAAGTATTTACAAAGAAAATATACAATCATCATAAAAGAATTGAAAAAGTGAAGACAATTAATTCATACAACTAAAAGGTAATACAAATATCTTTTCTCAAACCCTGAATCAATGGAAATCGACTAAAACCAATGTTGATACAAGCTACAACAAAGGGTTAAATCAAGCATCAAATGAGACCTATAAGCATTCAAGGGACTAACACAATATTTAACCAAAATACACACAAACTTCAAAAATCGACAAAATGCTTCAAACAAAAGCAATAAACAAACCATAAACATTTGTCAAGGTATTCATGCTAAACACAAACATGGTTTCATGTACATGAATGAGCCCATTATTGCTTAGCGAAAGTGTTGTCAAATTATTTATTTATCCTTTAATGTTAGGACACTATCTATGTGAAGAGATAGATCCTAGGCCTATCTTTCTCAAATTCCAACGTCATTTCCTATCACATAGAAGAAAGAGACAATGTAAGAGATAAATATCAAACCATCAATCTTAAAATAAGGTGCATGAAGGTAATGTAGCTCAAACCATCAATGTTACAACAAAAAAGTATAATGTAGAATCTATTTTTACCTAAAACACAACCTCAAATTCATATACAGTGATCGCCATTGACCAGCAAGGGTACATGGAACACCTAGACAAAAATAAGACTCAAGAAGTTTAATAGTATTCATCTTCATAACATGGTTCTCTTGCAAGTAAAATTTAATCATTCAAGTATGTCCTTGAGTAGCATTTAAGTAATACTCAAGGCTGCCATTGACCTTTTTCTGTTCAAATTTCAATTCAAATCTTTTGTGTAGACCCCATTATAAATTACTCCCCCCCTAAGGATCACCTCATCATATTTCTCACGTAAAACCAAAGTCCAAAACAAAGACCTTCAATTCTGTCTTCGGGCTTTCCAAAAGGATATCTTCACTGCAATTAATGTATCATCTCTTCCATCTGTTGTTGTATTGTTGTTCAATAAACTAAGACATGCCATAGTACTATGGTTTATTCACATTACCAAGTTTCCAACTGATTTGACTTAAAAAGGTGCACCAAACAAAATCCTTCAACTCTGCCTGTTTTTTAGAAGAACTAACAACCGCCCTTAATTATCACACAGGTTATCCTCAAGTATGTTGTTTCACTTATCAAGGAAGTCTTCAAATAGTCCTTCAATCTGCTACCAACAATCAAAACAGTTCCAAATCATGCTAGAAAACATAGTGAATAAGTTCATAATGTCTGCTTAATTTTTTTTTTCCAGTTCCGCTATCAATGGTTTAGCTCCCCCTGAATTAGGGCTTCTAAACATTCAATGAAGAAACATGAGAGGATATTTGCACATATAATTCTTCAATTTACTGTCTTTGTTGGTTCATTCTTCAATTGTTCTTCTCCCCTTGAGGTTTTTGTTTCTCTTCATCTGTCATTCTATCTACTTCTCGTGAGCTTGTCCTTTTTCCTCTGAGATGTGATTTATGCTTCAGAATGTCACTGACTTGTCAAACTCTTTCTTCATACATCACCGGTATTTGTGTCTGTTTGTTGGAAAGATATACTTATATAACACTGACATGTATTTAGCTCCTCTATGTAGTTATAGAATTCATTATTTTTGAAGGTTCCTTCCATTTTGCATGAAGGTTGTCAATTGTTGGTTCTTGTCCTGCATCCTCCATCCAAAACTGTTGTCAGGTTGGATGTGGTTTTTCCACCTTTCCAGCAAGGGATGGGTGTTTTCATTTTTTCACTCATTGTTGTTGAACCTTTAGGTGTTATAGAATATGGTGTTTGTGACTTTTGAATGGTTCCAGAATTTGGTGGGAATCCCATCACTCCACCTTGGTATCCATCCTCAACGTGAAGTCTTTGATAGAAGGACTTCCAACAAGACAACTCACAACAGGTCTCTTGGCAGAATGGTTATTTAATATTGCTTTTGCATCTTCAACCTCCATATCTGTTGAACTTCTCTTTTCATGCACATTTCTCTGAGAATTCAGTATTGCAGAACCCTGAGGAGAACTTTCATTCTTGTTGGGAGTGGTGATTTAGGCATACCTTCTAGTATCTATTATACCTTATTTCTTGGTAGGAGAAACCTTGTCTCCCTGGTTATATAGGGGCACTTTGCTGCAATTTCCAATAGTGACATTGGAAGGTACCTTCTGAAATTTCTGTTCTACGATATTTCACAAAGCTTCTTGAAATTCCCAGGAAAGCCTTTTCCTAGCTTCATTTCATCCTTTGGAACCTCTCTAGAATTTGAACCTGGGCGAAAACTGTGATTCTTCTCTAAAAGTGTTAAGCATGGATATATGTTCTCCTTTCCATCAAATCTTCCAGAAGAATATCCATCTCCTTTTCAATCCTTAAACACATCTATTTTTTTTTGGTTCAATTTCATGCCAATGTTGTCTTTCTTCCCTTCAAACGTGTCTTGTTTGAGACAACCTACCTTGCTATGAGTGCTTCTTAACTGAGGCCCAGATGACCCAAATTTCTTCTGAATCTGAGGGCTTGTCCCATTGGCAATACTCTTTGTCGCCATTTTGTCATTCTCTTTCTTAAATCTTGGTTGGGATTTCAAAATATATAGAATAAATTTAGCAGAGATAACCCTTCCTTTTTTTCTCTTCTCGGGACTCCCTTCTCGAGGACCATTCCTTGTCTCTGTCTTATTTGCAATTCTCATTGCTGTGTTTTTGCCACTGGATTTTTGTTGAATACAAATTACTTGGGATGGTGTCTCACAAGCGTTTTGCAATTTCAATTCTACTAGTTTTCATGTAAGATGGGATATTTCCTTCTCTAGATCTCCAAATCCCAAATCAATGCAATCATTTTTCACAAGGGTTTCATCTTTACCTCCAATTTCTTTGTGTTCAATTGCAGAATCGTTGTTTGTGGCATCTAAAACATTTTGGGAAGTAGAGTCTTGTTACGGAGAGAAATTCCTATGGCTTGGGGTACCACAACAGACAGCTAGACTCCAGAAATCAATCTTTCCCAATATGCAATAGAAATAAAAACATCTAACACTAAAGGATCGAACCTCGTACCTTATTCCGGACGGTTGAAGTAGATCCCCGTTGAGCTTTCCAATCTTTAGCTTGAATTGTTATAGCACGTCCTCAACAACAAGTAAACAATACAAGCATACTATATTTCATGGTGTTAGATCTATTCTAGCATATATAATCAATAATGTAAAAGCATTTGACATATTCCAATTGATACAATATTCATTCAAATACACATTACTGGACAAGAAAAGATATTTCTATTAATAATAATCAGAGATTACAAGTGACAACCTCTGACGGCACGTCTGCGAATCGGAGAAACTGAATCCCCCACTTGGGCCTCCACCACCTCAATCCTCCATCACTTTGATAGCAAGCTTACTAACGAAAGGCAAGCTTGGGAAGAGCATAACAATGCTCCAAGGGACAAAGGGATGCAGACTCAAGCACAAGTTCTGGAAACAATGGACTATAGTTTCATTACTCTCAAAGCTCTCTTATATCTCCCCTTTCCCCCTTCTTCAATGTACCAAAGGGTTCCTTATATAGCTTCACAAGGGATAATGAAGGGTCGAATCCGAGCGATCTCAAGGCATATGGAAGGCCAGGAGTCGAATGAGTCGGATCCAAGTCAAGGAAAACTCCAAAAGGATTTGGACTATGCACACATCCTGATGTACGTGACTATAGAGGTCAAACACGCGTATGTACGCGGTTATCGGGGAAAAGGCCGCGTATATCATAGTTTATATAGTTTTGGGGATGATCAATGATACATCAAAGGATAAAATGTGGTCCATTGAGGTTAATGAGTCTGCAGCAGGACAGGGGAAGGCCATACAATGTGTGATTCACCTAGTGGGGTGAAAATCTCTATAACAAGTCTCCCATGCAAAACATAACTTTATTTGAATATGGCAGGTCTTTGCCATCAGTACACACAGCAATGGAATCTCTCTTTGTCATGGAGGTTGGACCATGCACTGCAAGGGGGGTGTAACAAGTGTTAGATGTGGACTCAACACTGAATTCTCATTCTCCTGAGAGGAATTGATATCCTCTCCCTTGCCTTTTCCTTTGTTGGAAAGATTAGTTACATTAGGGGTTGAAGACATAGATATTTTCATTCACACGCACGACAAAGGAAGCTCTCGACCAATGTGTCTCTATGTATATTCATGTACATAGAGAGATTTTCATTTCTATACATGTATATATGACAACATATAATATCACTCCAATTTACTATAAATACATATCATATATAACATATAATATCACTCCAATTTCTTATAAATAATATCATATATATATTCATTTCTATAATATTTGATTAACTTATAATTTTGGAGACATCTAATATAAAGAGACATATCTTTTTATTTTTATTTTTATAGTATTTTATTAGCATACCTGAAGCCATTTCAATGTTAACGAAATGAGAAACATTTCTACCGCTATGCCATGCAAAGGTTACATCAAGAAATTGCAAGTATTATGAGAATTTCAAGCATGATCCAACAACAACGTTTAATAAATAGAATCCTTCACACATCTCGATCATATGGCCATGAAATATAAACCTTATGACACTTGACACAAACTCCATCTCTGAAGAGATTCACTTGTTTAGATGAATTTCAAAATAATCATTTTGCAACCCAATTAGATAAAACAAATCATATTAGAATAAAATATGTAACTAGTATCTTCATGGCCACTCACACTTCCAGTCATGAATAAAATAAAAATAAAAGGTTGTTCTTTGTGCTTAATTTCAACATGTTTGTAGGGAAAGGAAGCTTTGCCCCTTTCAAAGTTGGGTTGGTTACTTCAAAAATAGGAGAATATTCTTCTGTAGAAGAAATTCATGATCTATTTTGAGAAAGGAGGATTTATGTTTGTTTTTGTTGTTTGTTCTAGCTAGTCTTTGGAGTAGGGGTCTTTGGAGTAGGGAGATTTTTGTCTCCTATGTGCCATTGAGGCACATAGCCATGTTTTTTCCTTTGAACGAGGAAACAAATTTTCATGCCACTCCCCACATTCGATAACAAAATCTCATAAAATATCAATCTTATGGAAGAGAATATAATCAATGCACAAACATTTCTCTTCAAAAATTTATACTAATAGTAACTACTATATCTCAAGGCATTTAAAAGTTAAACGATATGAGAAGCATTTATGCCATTTCTCGGGGTTGGAGTCATAAAACACAATAGGCTCCCATGGTTGCTACAAGATACCTATAACTCTTTGAAAGACAGTTTCACTCAAATATTTGAGCGTCTGAGCCCAAAATTAAACTGCCTAACAGGATCCTTGCTGTAGGAGCCCTCATCATTCTATGGTTGGAAGACTACTCAAATATTTGGGTGTTTGACCCCAGAATTAATCTGCTTGACATGATTGAAGAGCTCTTATATTATTTGGATGGTGGTACCACTAAAATCTCCCAGGGCTTGACAACCACAGTTTCCAACAATCATCTAAACTAGATCCATGATCCATTCCTTGGCATAAAAAAAGTTGTAATGTAAAGAGAGTTAAATGGCACCTAATGCTAAAAAAATGTGGATTAGGTTAGAATAATATCAAGTTCATTTTGCATTAGGATGGATTTCATATTGACAGGTTAAGGCCCCAACACTAGTATAACAAATCATTATCGTTGAGTTTTTTCAATTGGTTAGCATGGAGATTTCACCATGGGTATAGATTTTGTACACAAAATACAAAAAAATATAGATATCATCTAGGGTATAATATATTTACTCTGTCACTAACATATTAACTAATAAATCAACAATCCAATATTTATTGGGCCGAAATACACAGCTAAAAAGTTAAAAACTTGCAAGACACAAAAACTCTCAAGTGCCCAAATTGAATTTTGAACAATTACAGAATTTTATGCCTAGTTGGATTAGCATTTGGCCGTAATCCTTATTTATTTTTATTGTTGGAGAAGTTCTATAGCTGAGTTCCATTGTCTATAAGTTTATACATCTTTGAGACGTTTCTCTGATTAATTTAGTTTGCAATGACAAGTTAATCATTATTCGTCCCCTGGAAGAAGGTGTGAAAGATCTCTCAAAAGATCTGTAAGAAGCCCATAGTTGAGGTCAATCATGTATGTGTGTTATCATTGACAAGAACAACTGCTTGATGAGGATTATATTCATTTTGTGAAACAATTGAATAAGTGAAATGACTTGTTATGTTTATCACTTGTAAAATTTCTTTATGGTCATATGGATAGCAGCAGACTTCCAACTTCATAATTCTCGAAAGGATTGGTGAACAAATGATGAATCCTCTAGTTCTCCGTCATAGTTGGAATCCTATGCAAGTTATGTAGTCACTAGTATCTAGGAATATTAATGTTGTGATAGTTGGTGATACTCCTAAAGAAATTTGAGGGAATAAACGCCCTTCATGAAAGAATGATAATAGGCATCCAAAGCCTCCTTCTGTCAAGACGATGCACATGGGATATAGAGTCATTCAAACCTCCAAAGTCAGTGTAGAAAATTGGGATAATATGTTAATATTTCAGATTGAACTACTAAATAGGATTCATAAGCAAGAAGTAAAGGGTTATATTATTGTGCCATGATCAAATTGTTAAAATCCTTCTCCCTTTTCATTCTATATTGACACACACTATATTTTGAGATGCTAAAACTACAAGAATATGCAGGTTGGCATGCTTTTGCGGAACATATAAGGTAGATATGATTCGAAAAGTGCATTTCCTGGTAATAAAACTTTTATGGATTGCATGTTTCCATGGTTTAGATGATGAACTGTTTACTGGTCAGGGATTACCTTTGACAGACTTTTACATCAATTTTTTGGAGGTGATCTTCCCATACATTCTGGGCATACAAGAAGAAAGAATAAAACCATCATGATGGGGCAGTCTAGCTGGCATCATTCAAGCATACATAAAGGGTGTCATGGTACCATTATAAATCGTTCACAATATTGTATCAAACATTCCAAAAGGGTCATCATTCATACATTACTTCAAGCCTATTTCAGAGTGTATTAATCATGGAAGAGCTTCCTGAAACATGTATGTGAAGATGAGAAATTACCACATTTGATTTATGTATATCTCCATCAAGTTTAAAGCATTGTTGGTTGAGTATCCTTCATAGAAAAATGGCTAATGGTAGCCAGACGTGGTTATACAGAAAGTTCCATTGTTGAAAATTGACATGGTTAAGAAGTTGGTTAGAATTATTTATTAAATAATAATTTTGTTGGAGCAATTAGTGGTTATAGCCATTGGAACATACTGATAAAGTTGTGAATATTGGCAAATCACAAGTGTGCATTAATTCAAAGGAATCAAAGTAAATAGATGCCTCAAACCAGAGACCCGTTCTTGTGTATCATCGATCACATTTCCAAGTTCGTCAACTATGCAAAAGTAATGAAAGATTGATTTCATTAATGTCTTTGGTAAAAGGATTGATGGAACTACCATGGATAATACAAAACTTTGGATATCAAAACAATTATATTGAAGCTACACACCCTTGGAGATGAGAATGTTTCTTAGGCTTAGAAGTCATCTGGTGGAAGAACCAAGTTCTAGATTATTTCTCGGCTAGGATAGGGAAACACAATCCATGGAAAAACTAGGAGATAATAAGTACAATCATGACCCAGCCAAAATAGAGACAACCTAGTCAAAAAATATCCAAACGGTCACGACCTGTTAGTAGAATATAATCACAGTCATGTCTAGCAGATAAGGGACACCAAAGTCATAGTCCAACATAGAAGGGACATGGAAGTCACATTTCAGTAGAGAAGGGACATGGCAGTCATAGTCTAGCACAGAAGGGACATCATAGTCATGAGCTAGTAGAGAAAAGACATGACAGTCACAGTTTAGCCTTATAGGGTTGTTTAATAAACACGGTTCAGGATTTCGGCAGAGAAAGGGACACCACAGTAACGGTCTAGAAGGAAGGTCAAGAACAAGTCAAGTAGACCATGGCCTAGCATAATAAGGTCTCATACAATCATGACCTAGCAAAGAAAGGATAAGTTGTCCATAGTTTAATCTCATAGGGTCACAACCCAGTAGGAGAGACACCAAAAAAGTCATTGGTCATCTTCATAATGTCACAACCCCAGTAAAGAAAGGTTAACACATCCCATGGCCATACCTAGAGGGATTAATCAAACACAACCAATCACTTAGAGGGCTTACACAAGTCACAAACTAGCCCTAAATGGCATACAAAGACCAAGAGAGGATCATGGTCTGCATAAGAACAAGGATGGTGAATATGAATTGAGAAACATGGGAAATTGTGCTACTAGAATATTCAATACAAGTAGGTAAAAACCAAAGAAAAAATACCAAAAAGACTAAAATTGCTAAAAAATTTGATTCTCAACAAGCCACCAACAATCAAGCATTAACTTCTTATGTTACTATAACTAATGCACAGAAGGCGCAAGCGTAATTCTATTTTTTAAAAGCCATTAGTTCCCCTAAAATATTAAAATTGACTTTTATAAACTATAGAAAGGGTATTTTTAATGAAAATGATTTTAAAAACATTAAAATAATATAAAAAACCCTAAAAAAATTTATAAAAACCAAAATTAAATAGTAAAAACTAACTTATTTACCATTTACCAATTCTTGGAGAGCATTTGGGAGAGTTGTGTGCATATTTTCACTTGAAGAATCTGGAGTTGTTTCTCGTCTATTTTCCGAGCCGTCAGATCCAGGTGAGAGCTAGAAACCTTCTCTTCATTTCTATGGTTTCCTTTTTCCAATTTCATGTCTTTTTATTGAGCTTTGGGGATTTTAAGCCAAGCCTAAAAAACGCATCCCAGGTAACGCTTCTAGCCTTCACGGGAGGAGCAGTGCCCGATAAGAACCACCTTTTTCTAGGCTTGCATAAGTGGTGGCACCACTCTGTCATAAGGGGACAAGAGCAGTGTCAGTCGTAGTGCCCCAAGAATGAAAACCTTATAAAAAATAGAGGTTTTCTAGCATTTTTAAAGGTTGGATAAGTGTCTAAATGCCTCATTGATTTTTTTTTGATAGGCTATTTTGCTCACCATGGTGATTTGGAAGGAAAGGAAACATGAAGACGACGATGCCCACGCTGCAGAAAATGTGGGTTTCATTGTTGCTCTATGAGGTTGCGGCCTCTTAAATTTTTTCCATGCTCCTAGTATGGTATCGCATGTGCAATTATTAGAGCACATACTGTGGATGTGGAATCTAGAGCAACAACATTTCGATGTTGGGCCTCATATCCTCACCATAGAGGTGGAAGACATATACTTTCTCACTCGGTTGTCTAGGCATGGAGTTCCTATTTCACTGATAGGCTCTGGAGGGGGGGATATTACTACATAGGAGCTGATAGTTTGTCATTGCAATCTAGGAACCAAGATGTCGGGGAAGAAAATACCGATCGAAGAAGTGAGGGATTTTCCACTTCGTACTGTGCTATTTACCATGCAAAGGGTAGCTAGGAGCCAAAGGGTTCACCAAGCTTCCCAAGCTCACATGCTGTATGCCCTAGAGGCCATGGCGCCCACAATATTCAACTGGGAAGAGGCACTATTACCTGTGTTCAAGGTTCAGTTGACCAAGTGTCGACAAGGAGAACTAAAACAGTTCATCTACAGGACCATTTTGGCATGCTTCTAGGCTTTGAGAGGGTACCCCTCTTGAGACCTTAGGTGGTATTCACAGAGTTGAGACCTAGAGACCCCCGAATGTTGCGATGGGTGGAGATCATGGCCCGCATAGGAGGTGGCGAGTCCAAGGTAAAATATGGGGCTCCTTTCTTTCGATGGCTGAATGAATTAATCCTCATAATTGAGGACTATACCTATATAGAGACCGATTTTCGAGGGGATCTCGACCTTCCTCTACCACCTCGCACTTAGTGGGGTGACATCGGTAAAAAGCAATACTCAAAATGTTGATTATGTTTTTATATTTTTATGATTTTTATGGATGATAAAAAGACCTAATGTTTTCATGCAAATGTTGGGGATGCACGGACTGGGGGATCTTCCCAATGGATAGGCAAGCAGGAGCTCGCTTTGTCCATAGAGGCAACGATGAGCTCACTGAGCTGGAGGAGAACCTAGGTCGGTTGACTTTGGATATCCCAAATGCTGCGATAGATGACCTCCCTAGGAGGTTTTAGAGACATATTGCAGGAGTGTCGGGTCGCTTCAGTGATCTGAATTTCAGGGGGAATATGGTCTAAATTCGAATGTATGAGTCATAAAAGCATTTAATGAGAGGCAACACGCTCTTAGTCATCATAAAAGGATTAAATGGAGAGGCCACCCTCTCTCATCCATGGTAATTGATAACTCATGGTTTTGTTCCATGGTATGGATTCACGGCACATTGTACCTCTTCACAACCCATGGTTTCGAACCATGGTATTGCCCCAAGACACATTGTAATAATGTTATAAAAAGGATCTATGCCTTCTCAATAAAGCATTGAAGGATTTTTGGCATCCTACATTTATCTTATTTTATTCAATTATTGAGTTGTTGGTGATGAGTGTCTTTTTGAGTATGGTTTGAGAGGTGAGGCTCAAAGAACCCTCTTTGAGCCTCACCCCTCCATGTCACATATTTACTCTATGTTATTATACGCATCAAATGATAACAATTTCTAGGTTTAATCCCCTCCTCTCTCGGCATCCAAGCCATCTAGGTCTCAGCCCCCAAGATCCGGATCAGTGGTATCAGAGTAGGTACGCTTTCCATGGGAATAAGGGTTTGAGCATAGTTCAGGTTCAAATATCTACAGATATTTCTAGCCTCCTTTTGGCACACTCAAAGTCCATTAATGGGCCATACACTATAAGCATCACAGCTAGTCCTCAGTAAATACATGATATCTAAGTTTCAAGAGGAAGTTCCTTGATCTCTACAACATCCAATTTTGCTCTACAAACCCATAGCAATATACGAACTAAAGATCAACACATCTCTACAAATTTGAAATGATAATGCAACTTGCACATAGATTTTTAGAGGCTCTTCCATAGCTCATTGGAAAGATATTTCCATCATCTAAAATGGGTATTTTTTGGTTTCTCATTTACCTTCTTGGTTTGTGAGATATGCGTGTTTGAAGCAACCTATGTCTGCAAAACCAATGCATGCGCGTCTATTGAGCTTCAGCAACCATTTTCTCACTCCTTGGGCCATCACAGAGAAAGTATGTAATATGAATGGAAAGGTCTCTTCAAGATCTCAAATGGGTCTCTTGCCCCCAAGCTCAACTGAAAGAGCCGGTAACAGACCAATAGGATGGAAACCTCATCCATCGAAAGATTTTAAGGTCGTAGGTGACTTTGTAAGTTCAAGAGAACCAATGGCCATCCAGCAGGATACAGAAAAAACTGAGGTTGAAGCTCCCTCATTCAGAACGGTCCTATGGACTTTTCTTCCAACTACTCTAGTTGCAATTTGAAATGAAAGTTGGTTTGGTAATCTAGATTTATAGTTCTCCACATTGAAATGGATTAGATTAGTGTTATCTAGGTCTAATGCACCCAAAGTTGTTAATGGGTTTTTACGCTTTGTTGGATAGCTTTGGAGTAACTTAAGGGTAGACACTGCATAAGGTGGCTGAGCTAAATCTTCAACGACATTGCAGAATTGTGCAGCTCGAGCATTGGGATTAAAAACAACCTTCTTGAGGGTACTCTTAGGTAGGTGTAAAATCAAATAGATATCAGGTTTCTCGATGGTGAGAGGGCCATTAGACGAAGATGGAGGAGAACTAGTGGCGGTAACTTTATCGAAAGAAGGATTTTCGTCTTTCTTCTCTACTAACTTGTTGTATGACTGACTACGAGTATTTAAATTAATGGTTTCAGAGAACATCATCCTGATTTATTCTATAGAATTAGAGGTCCTTGATTAGACATATGATCTATCAATTGTTGTTGAGACGGGAAGGGATCGGTAAGCACCACTAGTGTAGGGTTACTCTTCAAAAATTTACTAATCTCTTCACGATGAGGGCACTCCTTCGTGAAGTGATCACCACCACATAACAGGCAGGGGTACTTTTCATTTCTCTTTCCTTTATTATCATTCTCTGTGGTCGTAGCCTTGGGATTCTCCTGTTGGTTTCCATGTTTTTTATTTTTCCCTTTACCTTTCTTCTTATTTCCAGGTGTTTGTGTACTTTGGATAGCATTCACCTCGATGGAAACCGTAGGAGTTGAAATAGAAACAATAGAAGGACTTTGTTGTTTGCCAGGCTTGACTATTAACGAGGTCTGGATAGAACTGACAACCCCATCAATGGGAGTATCTGGAGGTGTCTTGGTAGGGACCGTGCTGGGACAAGGAGCTTGAGGGCTTAGGTCATACATATTTTCGGATTGGGAATATACCAAGTCCAGATACTGAGCACGACTGATAGCCCGCTCTTCAGTAGCAACACCACCCATAGCCACATCTCAGGAAATGGGAGGCAACAAGGATTCCGTGAACCAATCAGATAATAGTTCGTCTAGGATGGGAGATTTAATAAGTCGTGTCTGCCTCCTCCACTCATGAATATGGTCTGATATATGTGTGGAAGTGTTTTGACAGAGTGAGGTCAAAAGGTCCATCCCCATTTCATAATGAATAGGTAGTTGAAAGTGTGTGAGAAAAATGATTTCCAATTAGCTAAAATCCACAAACGAATGTTGTGGAAGTTCAATGTACCACTTTGCAGCCGTATTGGTCAAAGTTTGCTGAAAGAGTCTCAAGCGAATAGAGTCATCCATCAAGGAGTTGGAAGAAAACCACAGATGGAACTTCATGACATGATTTTTGGGATCATCTCCCTGCTTCCCATCAAACTTTGGAATGTCTGATGGTAACTTGACTGGAATAGTAGGCCACGAAGGGCTGTGTTGAATGGGGTCATTAATCAACTTCGACAAATCGGGCAAGTCCAAAGTTGCCAAGAATGGAAGTTGTCGATTAGGTTCGATGTACTGGTAGTATTGATAAGGCATATGCACACCAATAAGACCATAAGTTGACTGATACACATGCTATTGGGATGGTTGATAAGCAGACGATCCTCCCGAAGGGGGTGGACCTCTAAGAGGAGGGCCACCTAGAGGTGGTGGGCCTCCGGGTGGTGGTGGACCTCCATGTGGTGGTCTCCCAGGTGGTGGTCCCCCAAAAGGTGGACCTCTAGCTGGGGGACCTCCCGAAGGTGGGCCTCTGGGTGGTGTTCCTCCCAAGAGTGGACCCCCAGGTGGTGGGATTCTGGGTGGTGGTCCTCTTAATGATGGTCCTCTGTAAGGTGGAACTCCGCTAGGTGGGCCTCCTCTAGGTGGGCCTCCACCTGGTGGCCCTCCAAATGTTGGGGCACCATAAGGTCTCCCTCTAAAACCTCTAAAATTATTTATAGGCATTCCTCCCATTACTAGCATGTACAATCAACTAGGTTTCCCCCACGACGTAAACATGTTTCCAGGGGAAGGGATTCCAGAATACATAGTTCCTATAGATGTATATTCATAGTTCATATTTCCTACAGGTAGTTGATTCCTTGAGTAACCATAACCACAAGAATGTTGGTTGATTGCAGATTGTGCCCCTGAGAGTTGGCCTGAACTTGATGGGGGGTTTACCATATTGGTGTTGGTGGGAGGAACAACCACTGTGGGTTGTACTACAACACAGGTCTGTCTGGCACTAGTAGCCACTCCACTAATTGATAACGCAACTCATGTCGGGGGTCAGCCCTGGTGTTGGAATGTACTGATACCATTTGAGCTGAGGATTTCCCCACAGCTACAGAGGGTGTGGGAAGACTAGAAACAGACCTAGGATTCAAAACTGCAAGAGTAGGGTTGGAGGTTTGACCCGGATTATCAGGAGTCACACCACGAGCCGGGAGATCATTAATAGGAGCCAAAGACTCGGCAAGTGAATGATATCTAGAAGGACAAGAATCCAAAAGATGGGGTAAAAGAGCCAACATAGGTTCTTTGTGTTGAACAGGTATAGAAATGAATCTTTCCACTCTCTCTTGAAAATTGTGGGCGTAGTCAAGAGATGCTTGGATCCTTCTATACTCATCCTCACCCGGCGGAGGGTTATCAAAATAAGGTCTAGTAACCCCAAATTTGAAAAGGGATTGACCCATAGAAGTTCTCCAAAAAGGAGCATTAAGGCCATATTTTGTTTCAATAGGACTATTAGTACGACCTTCAATCGAGGAATGAAAGGAGTTGTTAGTCATAGGAGGTTGTTGGACCAAGAGATTAACGTAAGCAGTGAATTATTCTCCACTTTCCACAACTGGGCTTCCCTCCACATGGGAGTCAATTGCAGCACCTTGATATGTGGATTCCATTGGGATCTCCCCTATGACAGGAGGAAAGTCAGGTGGTACGTGTAAGAACCGTGTGGGTCTTGGGTTGCAGTGCAAGCAATAAACGGCAACTCTATGTTTCATGATGCCGAAACATGTATCTAACCTATCACTCAAGTTACTAAGATTTTTAACCTATAGCTACCGTAATTTAAGTTGAACGGTTAGGTGAATGCATGGAGTGATGTCAGAAAAGTAAAATAATGCAATTATGATATGCAATTTTTTTCACTTTACCATTCAAAGCATGCCTACCTATGCGAAGGAGAAAGTATTTTCTTTGTCAATTTCATCTCAAAACCAAAACTTTTCCAAGCAGTTTAACTAAAGAAATATTTCTGAGAATACAAATAAGCAACACACTTCTAATATAAAATTTGAAAGCAACAAATGTGGCGAGATCTCTTTTCCTAAAAAGAAAAACAAAAAATACTCAAAGGCACAATAAGTACTTTTTCAATTTTCTTCAAAAAATGGAAAGATCTAACGTAAAACTATGATATTTTTTTCTTTTGATGAGATAGGAGTGTAAAAAGAAAGAAGAATATGGAGATCTGAAAGCGTACGAGGCTAGTCAAAGATCCGATAATTAGTCTTTAAGCAAACCTATAATTAAATCTCAACAAAAAAAATTCTTTTAAAAGAAAAAAGAAGTCTTTCGTAAACTTAATGAAGAATAAAAGCAAAAACCAAAAAGCAAGTCTTCCTTTTCAGTTTTATTAAGCAATAAAAATATATCTACCTGAGCTAAAATTCTAAGAACTCCTTTATAAAATGAAAACCCAAGCATACAAGCAATCAAATTGATGAGTTTAACCTAGCTTTTTGAATTCAACAAAATAATCATTTACCACATCTAGACTTTGAATCTAACTACTCGGATCTCTGAAAAGAAGCCCAAACACACATAGAACAGAAAACAAAAAACTCAAAGCTTTGTAATGACAAGAAATTAGAAGGCCTACCTAGAACCACTTCTCGAGAGTTAGTGACAGAGCGATTATGGCTTAGCACTACTTCTCATCCACTACAACATAGCGGTGGCACCGCTTACTGAGTACTACATAGAGGCGGTGGCACTGCTTAATGTCCAATGTGCATAGGCGGTGCTTGTTGTAAGTGGCAAAAAAGAGCAAGTAAGTTACTATAAAACTGGCATCAAATCATGAATTTAACAGAAATATGAAGTACATAAAGAAATAATGACTCATATCTAAGCAGATCTGGTTATACCAAACCAAGATCTCACTAGATAAGCTAGTAGATCTTATCAATGAAAGATTGGATCTTGGATTCCAGACAAGAGTTTGAAGACCAATGAAAATCAGATGTGCTAAAAGCTCTTCCCCAATGGAGTCGCCATATTTGTTGCTAGGAAAAATGCACCTCTTGCGGACAAGATATGTTCCTCTAGTCTGAATGGTTCATATCTAGAACAAATGAGTTACAATAGGTGGAAGACTTCCCCTAGAAGTTGTGGAGATATGGAATGAGTCCCTTTGATGGAGTGGTGTAGTCATTTCATGTGGTGATGGCTCTTCATGGACGTACCTGCCCAATCACATGAAACAAGCAAACAAGATCAAAAGCACCAGAATATAATCCACAATTATATGTTAGTGGCTAAGGAATCCAACAGTAAAATACATGATTATAACACAGCATACTTTAGGAAATAACTGATGTTTGGGACCTCAAACCAAGGGGAGGGGTGGTACAAGATTCCCCCTAAGATGATAAATGAAATTAAAAATGAGTACACAAACAATAGAAGGTGCCACCATAATCTTATCATAGCATCCTATCTCTTATTAGATTCTCACATGCTATAGATTTGTTTCAGGCCTAGATTTCACTATTCAACTACAGAAGCTACATAGTCATGCTATGCTTGAATGTTGATACATGCATACACAAAATGATGTCCAAAGTTTTCTAGACTTGAGAGAGTATTATTGTCACCCATTGTATCATGTTATTTCTACCCAAAACTTCATTGTTTAACTGGTTGAATTGTTGTTAACTTGCTAGTGCTTATGCATGTTGTCACCAGTATAGCAAGTCAAATCCTTTAGACAATCATAACAAAACCTACTTAGTTCTGGAACTGTTAGGCCAGAATCAATATGCTTTAAGTGCTAGGTCTAATATTCCTTATTGATATAGCAGTAAGTACCCCTGTCATCCAAGCTTTCAAAGTACAAGGTCTAGTGAAGGAATCACTAAGATTACCCTCATCAAAACTAGGGTAACATTACCGATATATACCTTTTCAATTGGTGGATAAGCTAGAACTATTGGATCTTATACTATATATACTTCTATCTTATAGCTACACATGTTGTTCATACTACTCGTGGTGCTATTGGTACTTCTACATGATATGCCACTGGATACACCACTAGATATGGATATGAATGAGAAACATCTTGTTTTACAACACTAGTTTATGCCACCTATACTATTTTCCCTGACTTTTCTTATAGGTATTTTATAGGCACTTAATATGTTATAGGTGCTACAATTTATGCTTAATATGTACCTATATCAGCAACTAACGATGTTGGTCCTTTGATTGAATCTACCCTTGCTTCCTATGCTACTCTAGAAACAATACAAAAGAAATGAATACATGAATGAATGCCATACAAGTTCACAACTATGTGACTGATAATGAAGCAAACTATGTGTCCAGATAGGAAAGTATCCTACTGTGGGAGGATAGAATTCTTTCCAAGCCAACCGTGCAAGAGAGTATAAGCTTCCATAATTTGTAAAGAAGCAAATTGTGTCATGACTAAAGAATATCCTACTGTGGGAGGAGGATAGAATTCCTACCAGGCCAGATGTGCAAGAAAGTATAAACTTCCATAATAAGAAAGCATGGTTTAAGGTCCAGTAGCTAACCCACATGTCATATATTCCAGTATTGGATGATGACTACCTAGGTGGTTAAGTTGGAAATCAAACAGGGCACTAAAGCTGCCTCCTAATGTGATACAAAGAATGCCATCTCCTTCTGTCAGCAATGTAAGGGAAAGTGCCAACTATGACGAACCATCTAGACAATATAATCTGAGGGGAATCTAGATATTTCCATACCATGTAGATACGATATCCCTAGCATAAATATTAGAATTACATTTGGGCAAAGGATTCCTTCCAAAAGTTATACACCATCTTCTGTCCATTAACCCATCAAAAACTTTTGACAACCGAGAATCTAAAGAAAATAGGGAATCGAGATCCATTGATCATAAATGATTGAATAATTATTGTCAAGTATTGATAATTAAACTAAAATTAAACATCTTTCCCCTTCACATATGAACACAATGTTTCAAAGATATTCACTAGCAGTTAGGATTGATTTTTATGCACCTTGAATCCTAGCTGCAAACCTAGTACCAAACAATAGGCATCCCTAAGGTGACATGCTAAGAAATTTCGCCTCCTAAACATATGGTTTCATCATGTTAACCCCTATTTGCATAGGGTGTTCACCTTATGTTTTCAAAGGAATGCTAGGCTGATTCTTAGATCTTCTAGAAATGGAAAAGGGGCAGATATTCACTTCAAGCAATGTTGGGTCAACTTCAAACCCTAGAAAGCAATTCTGGTTTAGTTTGGAAGACATGACAATGACAAAATTCATCAAACAGTATAAACAAAGGTGAAAAGTGCAAATCTGGGAAGTTCCCCTAGGTTGAATCGACCTCATGGGCAATTATGGGTATGTCCTGGACTCCTAACAACCTTAAACAATGATCCTGGGAATTGTTTCAGCCATCAAACAACATGTAACCACCCTAATTCTTAAATCCAGGTGCATCTTAAACACTTCTAGGAATTCTTATGGAAGTTATGCCCCCTAGGAACACATTTGACTAGAATCCACAATAAAACTCCACCATATTAAACTTAGGGCACACTAGGGATCTTTTTCAGCCCTCAAACAGTCCTGAAATAGTAATCTAAGTTGTTAGGTCTATGAGCAAGCAGTGAAAATCCTTGAATAATAGCATTTTTGGAAATATTTCAGCATCCCTGTGCATGGTTATAGCCTCCAAAAGGTAGCAAGCAGTATACTTTGAGATATGGGCATGAATAACAACAACAAGCGGTCTTAAATCCCTAATTCTAGGCGCTTTCTAGGCATGGAAACATTGAAAAGAGACCAGTAGCAATTTTGGTAATCATTCATGAGGTAAACACTCTTCATCTTGGGTTCTGAGTTTAATTCCACCATAAAAAATGCCCTAGTACTCAAATATGGGCACCTTTTTGTTGATGTATTTGTAACTTCTGAATGTATTCATCCATATATCTTATGTATTATACCCCGATGTTTATTCTGGGAAGTGTCTGTAATGTATTTGAGTTATGCCATGCCTCGATGTTCCTATCAGGAGATTCAATAATGTAAACAAGTCATGTCAATTCATTGTGGGTAACCCTCCTATTGATCAAGGGTTAAAGTCCCCGCAGTTATGGGACCCTAAGGTTATTAGAATATTCTAGAGAAGTCGGCCCTAGGTGAGTTATTGTAAGTTGGGGCAATAGTCCCCACCATTGTGTTAAGGTTAACCCTCCTTATTGATCGAAGGGGCAAAGTCCCCACATTTGTGGGGCACTAGGGTTATTAGACTCTCCTAGGGATGTTGGCTCTAGTAAAGTAATTGTTAAGTTAGGCCGACATGATGGAGTGGACATCAAGTGAACGAAAGAATATAAATAGAGAGTGAGCCTCTCTATTTATCACACACACACACACACTCATTGGGGCGCATGAGTGAGAGAGAAGTTGTTGGGACAAGAGAGAGACTACTGTTGTCGAGAGATCATCTTTATGTTTTTGGGTTTTACTTTTGGTGCTGATTCTATCTCTGAGGAAGTTGCGGGGTTTTCTCTTTTATAGTTTCCCCAAGGAAAATTCTTTTTGTCTCTTGTCTCTTGTGTTTATTGTTGTGCATGTTATTCTCTCAGTTAAAGATCCTAAGATCATAATGCTAGCTTGAATGATAAAAATCTGACATGGTATCAGAGCTAACCTAAGAAGAATACATTGTGTAGCTATAGAAGATAGGGCTTCTTACTTTTTGGGTCTCTTTCCACAATCCATCAGCAAAAGTATGCTAGGCTGACTCTCCATTGAAGGGCGCATCTCTTTGTTGAAGCGGAATTCGATTCCGACCATTTTCAGTTTTTGGTGCGGGAAATTAGGGCTTCTTACAGAAGATAAATTTTTGAGTGAGCCCAGCATAGTATTTCTCTCCTCATTAAAATCGAAGTTTAGAGACCTAGGTCAATATTTTTGGTTGGGTATAACTTCAGGAAAGTCAAACCCTAGTTTGACCCCAAGCTGGAAAAACCCTAAATACTAAAACCGATACGTTTTGGTAAATTCACTATATCTTGGTATTGGAGAAGGATCAAGGGCTGAAAATTTCATAAGATGAATACAGAATCCTGATTTACACTGTATCCAAAATTCAACCTCTGATTCTCTATATTCTAGGAGCTATGATCCCTCCAAGTTAGGGTTCCAGCCTCTTCCAGGATTCATCCCTAAACAAGACACCTAGGGAGACTTGATATATCTCGGGATACAAAGGTCCAAATGAAATTTCGGAAGATGTTACAAAAATGGTACGGACTTTAATTTTTGTGGTAGAAGTGTCAGACCCCGATGATGAAACAGTGACATGTGGAAGTCCATACAACTTCGCTATGCTGAACAGTCCTGAAACAGGCCACCCTGGGAAAAAGATCATAAGTCCCAATTGGTGAAACCAATTCTGATGAAACCTATGGTGTTGGAATAAGGACTGGTGAAGCTACTTCAGTGTGAAGTTTTAGACATAGAATAATAGTAATTTTAGAGATACCACAGAAACAGTATCAGGAATTTATGTAGAAGAAATTGGTAAACTAGGGCTTCCTGTTCCGGAAGCTTCCCTCCACTGTTTTCAGAAAATGAGTACATTGGGAAGCTCACCTTGAAGAGGTCTATATTTCTATCCAAACAGATCTGAAAGATTCTAATTTTTGAAAATTAGGGTTTCTCTAACAAACCCTATATCAACCAGCTCCGGAACCAGGATGGATACCTCAAATCGGTAAGATCTAATCTTTTGCTATTTACAGTTGAGGTTCTCATTTCAAAGTGATATATCACATCAGCTTGATGATAATATTGGTGAAGTTGACAACTTCCAAGCATGGAAGTATATGATCTCTCTGAAGAAAATGAATTGGACACCTACATAAGTAGAGAGGTTCTAGTTCCAGAGGGAGATGAGGCTAAAATCCTTACACCAGAAGAACTTGGTCAAGGACAAGAATATCATTGTTGATTCAATCAGAAATCACCTTATACCACAAGTGTCTTCCCCAAATACACCGAAAGAGATGTTTGATTCCTTGACCAAGCTATTTGAAGGGAAGAACATAAATCAGAAAATGACCTTGAGAAACCAATTGAAGAATGTGAAGATCCATAATGCAGAGACCATACAATCATACTTTACAAGGGTCTCTCATATCAAAGAACAACTTGAAGTGATAGAAGAAGAAGTGGAGAATGCAGAATTTGTGATAACAATCTTGAATGGCCTCCCAGGATCATGGGATTCATTCATTCAAGGAATGTGTGCTAGAAGGAAGTGATTACTTTCAGCAGACTCTGGGAAGAAGAAGAAGCTCGACTCATAATAAGAGAAGAGAAGATGGGAGAAACTAAAGATAAAGCTCTCACCATCCAAAAAATATCCCTCAAGCGATGAGGAATACGAATAACTCAATTCTTGAAGAGCCTCTTATCCATCTTGAGCATTTGGATAAGAAATGATGTTGTTATGAATGAAGAAGATGATGAAGCTGAAAGAAGGAGTCTACCCACGAAACAAATAAAGATAAGTATTCAATTGTCATTTCATGATATTGTTTTTGTTATGCATTTGTTTATATTCAGTTGATCTATTATGCATGATAGAATGTTTGCATTAATGACAGTATACTACTAATATGCATGTAATGGGTAAGTAGCTCATGGTGCTATACAACTCTCCATTGCTACTTATCTAGAATGAAACCTCTTTGCTTACATATTGGATTAGTGCACAATCCCAATGTTGTCCTGGTAGAGATGGAAGGCATCTAGAAAATTTTCGAGAGATATGGATGAATGTTGTATTGGCTAAAATAGTTGCATGATCATATATTTATGCATAAAAATTTTCCATTATGAATATGCCTTATGAAATGTTTCTAATCATACAACTGATGCATTTGACTTGTACGAAAGATCGCGTATAATATCCTACAAGGAAAGAAGGATGAGACTTGTTCCGAAGAACAAGTGACTACAGTTCAAGATAGAGGATCTTGGTATCAGGTGATCCTAGATGGATACATAGAATATTAGTAGCAGAGGAAGCTACTTGTCACTCCGGTACAGAATGTTTCAGTGCATAGAGTACGAAAGACAGAGGGAGAATGATGCTTCGCTTCAAAGGGAGTGACTGCAGAAGATCCTAAGGTTCGACATGGTATGACAGGATGGACAGATTACTGATGATTCTAGGCTTTACTGAGAATAAAGAAGATTCCAACTTTTACTTCAAGGTTGAAGGTGGAAGACCAGTGATGCTCCTGCTATATGTTGATGACTTGTTCCTGACAGAAAAGAGGAACTCATTAAATTTGCAAGAAGGAGACTTACTGTCGAGTTCGAGATGAAGGACTTGGATATGATGCACTACGTTATAGGCATGGAGGTGTGGGAAAGGGAAGTATGCAGTAGAGATCTTGAAGAGGTTTAAGATGATGGACTGCATGGCCATAACCACACCTATGGCATCGAACTTGAAGCTACTAAGTGTTGCTTCATTAAAGACGGTTGATGCTACGATGTATCGTCAGATGATTTTTTCCTTGATGTACCTGACGAATACAAGACCAGATATTTGCTTTGCTGTGAACACATTGAGACATGTTCACCTGATGGTTGCAAAGCATGCAGTGAGGTACCTAAAGGGTACAGTTGATTATGGGCTCAAGTATAAGGCTGATCAGAAGATTAACCTGGAAGTTTATGTTGATTCAGATTGGGCAGGCAGTGCCATCGATAGGAAGAGCACTTCATGGTGTTGCTTCAGTATGGGATCAGGTGTGATCTCTTGGTTTAGCAGGAAACAGTCTTGCGTGGCACTAAGTACAGCTGAAGTAGAGTATGCCACAGCTTGTTCAGCTAGTTGCGAGGCAGTATGGTTGAGGAAGCTACTATCTAATTTATTTGATCTCCAGCTAGATGCTACTTGTATATATTGAGACAACCAAAGTTGTGTGAAGTTGTCGAAGAACTTGGTGCTCCATGAAAAGTCGAAGCATATCGAGATCAAGAATCACTATATCAAGGATATGGTGCAGAGAGGAGCAGTGAAGCTCCAGTATGTTGCAACGGACGAACAGATAGTTGATGTGTTGACAAAGCCATTGGCCAGAATGAAGTTTGAGTACTTCAGGGAGAGGCTTGGTGTTCTCCAGATCGAGGTTTCCCCCAAGGGGAAGTGATGAGTCCGTGAGCCATCCTGACATGGTGAGAGGATTGGTTCCTTCCATGGTCAGATGTAAGGGCTGAGCCGTTCTGTCATGGTGAGAGGATTGGTTCTTCCATGTCAGATATGAGTGTTGAGCCATTCTGATGTGATTGTAGGATTGGTTCCTACATGATCAAATATAAGTGTTGAATGCCATTCTCTGTGAGAATGGAGGTACCTATTCAGTTACCAGGAATCCTCAGCCTAGGGTTGAGGGCCATTCTGGTGTGACTGTAGGATAGGTTCCCACATGATCAAATGTAAGTGCAGAGCCTTTCCACAGATGATAGTAGTTGTTTCCTATCATGCTAGTGGATGTGAGTGTTGTGCCTTTTCACAGATGGTAGTAGGTGTGTCCTACCATGTTGGTGATTGTAAGTGCTGTTCCTTTCCATATATGATAGTAGTTGTGTCCTATCATGCTGGTGGATGTGAGTGTTGTTCCTTTTCACAGATGATAGTAGTTGTGTCCTATCATGCTAGTGAATGTAAGTGTTGTGCCTTTCTAACATGGTGTTGGATGTGTTCCTCTCATGGTCAGATGTGAGTGCTGGCCATTCTGACTTAGGGTCAGATATAAGCGCTGAATAAGACCTACATGGAAGCTAGGGCTACAACCAGAATGAAAAAGGGCTGGCTCTGTAGAACTTCCTGTGACGATAAGAATCATGAGATAGCACCTATGATGATGACCCAGTGATGATCCAGATCCAGTGATGATGATCTAGCAGTGATGATCTAGATTGAGTGATGATCCAAATCCAGTGATGATGTCCCCGTGATGATCCAGATCCAAGATGAAGATGAATTGAAGATGAAGATGACTTGAAGATGAAGATGAATAGATGATCCAGTTGATACAGAGAGGAAGACCGGTTCTAAAAAATTGTGTCGAGAGAATGCCTTCCTAGTTAAGACGGAGTGTTGATGTATTTGTAACTTCAGAATGTATTCATCCGTATATCTTATGTATTGTACCCCAATGTTTATTCTGGGAAGTGTCTGTAATGTATTTGAGTTATTTCATGCCTCGATGTTCCTATTGGGAGATTCAATAATATAAACAAGTAATGTCAAGTCATTGTGGGTAACTCTCCTATTGATCAAGGGTTAAAGTCCCCGCACTTGTGGGGCCCTAAGGTTATTAGACTATCCTAGAGAATTCGGACCTAGGTGAGTTATTGTAAGTCGAGGCAATAGTCCCCACCATTGTGTTAAGGTTAACCCTCCTTGTTGATCAGAGGGGAAAAGTCCCCACAGTTCTGGGGGACTAGGGTTATTAGACTCTCCTAGAGATGTTGGCTCTAGTAAAGTAATTGTTAAGTTAGGCCGACATGATGGAGTGGACATCAAGTGAATGAAAGAATAGAAATAGAGAGTGAGTCTCTCTATTTATCACACACACACTCACTCATTGGGGTGCATGGGTGAGAGAGAAGTTGTTGGGACAAGAAAGAGACTACTGCTATCGGGAGATCATCTTTATGTTTTCGGGTTTTACTTTTGGTGTTGATTCTATCTCTGAGGAAGTTGCAGGGTTTTCTCCTTCATGGTTTCCCTGAGGAAAATTCTTTGTCTCTTGTCTCTTGTGTTTATTGTTGTGCATGTTGTTCTCTCAGTTAATTATCCTAAGATCATAATGCTAGCTTGAATGATAAAAATCTGACAATTTTAGGCAATTTTGAGCACAAATAGTGGTCAAAAGCCATATTGCAGCTACTGAAAAGAAATGACCAGCAGGATGTAGAAAATTCTAGGTTGAGATTGAAAGTATAAGTAGCATCAAAACCCAACTCTAAGCATAAATTACTGTAAAAATAAGATAAAGTTTACGTCTGACTAGTTCTGAGTTTTATGTGGCAAGGAGCACCATAAATCAACCGTAACGTCCCCGACCCTCCGACCGGCGAAGAGGACGTTACGATACATCACATCATCCGGGCATCTAGCCCCATGAACAAGACATACATTCATATAATGCCGAAGCATGATACTTAAATACATAAAACATATTACGAAGCATTAATCATTCATTACATAGCGGAAGCAAAACAACATGCATTCATATACAACTCATCATTCAACATGTACATCAGCATTCATCAATGGTAATTATAATTGCAGACACAAGTTAGGAAAGAATACTTATCTTATAGAAAACTTGTTCCGCAACCAGCTACGTCACTGCAACATTCCACCCAACCGTAGGCCCGCATGCTTCTTAATTTCTCAGCAACGCTGCCACCCCTGAGCCGGGCATGATTCCCCAAGGAATAAGGAACTAACAGGCTTACACATAGCCAAGGATAACTCCACCACAACGGTACACAGTTCAGCCAAGCCAATACAGTTGGGTTTATCAGGCGAACAGCAGATCGACCAAGCCAACAAAGTTGGGTTTATCAGGCCATCTAGGAGTTGGGAAAGGCTAAATGCTAAGTTGGTGAGCTCATTAAAGATCTAAGGACACCTACACCAAAACTAGTCTGACTTCTAGGACACCCACACACACCCAACACAAGGAAATCATTCCTTTCTCTACAATGCAGTCCCTCAGACCCTGATTCCCCTTCCAATGCTATTCAGGGGTTGTGGAGAAGAAAGCTAGCCTACTAGCTCTGTCTGTGTGGTTCCCAAACACACCAGGTTTTTCAAGCACATAAGGCCTTCATCACCACTCCAGTGCATTCTAAAGACCAACCAATGCATTCATGCAGCAAACCAACAACCAGAGCTTTGACGGGGGAAAAGAACCCCTGAATCGTTCTTGGCCCTATCGTGGCCAAAACGATTCACAACAATCCATAGTAGCCGATTTACAAGGAAAATGCAGCCAACAAAAGTGGTAAACAACAGCAAACGAACGATGAAGATAACAACAGTGCACAATCAATAACGAATGTCTGGACAACTACAGCAGGAATGCGAGCAAGGGAAAAACTGCCCTTAACATAAACAGGAAGAAAACATACCACCAAGGAAACCATGGGAAAAACATCCCCCAAGTGAAAACCATGGCAATCCCTCACAGTCAGGCAATGGTGGAGGAAAAAACCCATACTTCTGCGTGAACGGGAGGAAGAACATCTCTCTGATTAGCAAGGCGGTTTGTGAGAGGAATGGCCAACCCCCACACAATGGATTGTCCTCCTTTTAACTTCGCTCAACATGAGGAAAATGAACAGTCAGCGGTGGGAAAGTGGGCAGAACGATCAGCTAATCACGTCGTGGAGAGAGTGCAAGTGCGGGTGTAGTGGTCTTCCTACCAGCGTATCGGTCTGCCCAGTGGAGTGGGCGTGTGAGCAAGGTATGGCAGTCCTGCCACACTCCACTGCCAGCATTAACAGCTCCAACCACCAGCAAAACAATTAAGATGGCCGTTTTTTATGAGACAAGGGAAGGTGAGAAATTAAACAAGGTGACACATGGCTTTATCCCCCCCCCCCAAATCCTTAGGAATCATGCCCCTTCTCAATTCAGTTGCAGTGAACATAGCTGGTTGGGTTATTTAATTAAAATGCACATTTACATGATGCCACAATTTAATATATGTCGTATGTCCCGATATACCATCGATGACCATTCCAATCCGAATCATAACATAACTAAATCGATGGTGGGGCCTTTGCCCTTAGCTCCTCACCATGATTATTTACAACACATGTACCATGTATATTAATGCAAATGGGGTCAAAACCGAGGATGTTACATCAAGCAGTGTTCAACCCTTTGGAAGTTTCATGGCAGTTTAGGGCCTTTCATGGAAGCAGTCACCTATATTGTTCCATCTTTATCATCTTTTTATTGTCCCTTTGAGGCATCACTCCTCTAATTTAATGAATGAAGAAGGGTTTCCTCGGAATTTTGGTTGAAAATCCACCAAAGAGGAATTTTTTCCATTCTCTAAGAGTATTCTCAATTATCTATATGAGGAGTTTATAGTTAAACATTGGAGTATGTCCACCCTTGAAACTTATTTTCACTCATTCCATGCCTTGTTGGAGTAGCATTTTGTGTTGAACGAAGACATCACTTGGGGGGAACAGGGTGAACCACAAATAATCTGCAAAAACAACAACAATATTACAAGAACTTCTCCCCCCTAGAACTGAAGCTTGGGACATGTTATCTGCATCCAAGACTCACTAACAAGTGTCTCTCCACATCAAGGCCAACCCTTAGCCTCTAGTTCTCGTATTAAGGATGGCCCAAATTTTCAATTCTCTTGTCTATATGCATGTCATTTCCCCAAATACTTAAAGGCTACATGCACACCTGCTATGTTCCTTAGGCTCCAGTGCTCTGATTAAGGCTACATCCACTTTATCTCAAACATCCTTAATGGAACCTACTTTCATGCTCTTACATCTTGTACAAGTACATTGTGTCTTGAGTGTTTAAATTAAACATGTTCAAAATATTAAGTTGATCCACATTAATTTAGATCCACGTAAATAATTTCCTCCATGGTGTGATCCAAACTTCAAAGGAATGAATTATTACAACAAGAAACAGGGAAACAAGTTGCCTATAAAGCTTAAATTTCAAACATAAAGTGACACAGGGAATTCAGGTTCTAAGTGAAGAGAAAATCAACAAGCCAACATCTTGCAACTAGTAGACCCCTTCTCCAATTACCCAACTAAAGCTCCTTTGGGCCAGAAAGTGTGTGCATTCCTACATCTTCTATGCATTCAAGTTGTCCTTTATTCCATGTGATTTCCTTCCTTGTTAGTTTCTTAATTAAAGAATGCTTACAATAATAGCATCTGAAATTTGTTTTCAAATCCTAAGGTACAACAGATTTTATCAAAATACTTAATACAACACAACATAAATGATAAAATGAAATCATTTTCAACTCAATGCATTCACAAACAACACACATAGAAACCAAGAAACTATGGGAATACAACCTACCTCAAGCTGCTAAACAATATTCAGTAGAGTTAACAAATCTTCCACATGCAACAAATTTCTAAATACATTCGTAATCAATGTACCCACAAGAAAGAATATCATACTGGCCACAATTATGTGGGTCTTAAACATTGATAATACAACAAGCAAGAAAAGGATGGCATTACAATGGCGAAGGGACCTCTAATTCAAAGTACATCTTCTATCTTACAATAACATTGGCCATCCTCACAACTGTTAAGTTTTTATAAAGAATAGCAGGACTAATGACTCTCAAAATTACACTCCTATTGGCCTCTCTTTACCATATTCATAATTAATGGATGGCATTATAATGGAAAATGAGCAGCTTATCAAAGCAGTTAACCTTATAACTTACAATAACAATGTCCATATTGGGGATGGCATCCTCACAGTTGTTAAAGTTTTCTCTAGAATAGCAGGGCTAATGATTCTCAAAAGTACACTCCTATTGGCCTATGTTTACCTATTGTTTTATACAACATACCAGAAAATAGGGATCATAAAAAACAACACAAAATTAGATAGGGATCAATCAGATTAAATTACCTCTTAGGCCCCTTGAACCTGCTAACAAAAGAAAATCCTCAGTTCCAAGTTAATTTTGTGCCAACATTGACTACATGTGTGAAACACCAATGATAATCAACAGAAACACTCGAGGCTCCCAACTGCTAAGACAATTAACAACACGAATAAGAAAGTTTCCAACTGTTTTCACGTTCCAAAATCCATAGTATTAATAAAAACACAAGAAACATTAAAGAATATCTATCCACTCTCTAACCATGAACAACTGGTTGAGCTAGATTTTTCCCAGAAGCATCTTAACAGTTCCAAAAGTAATAAATCAAAGGAATTATATAATTACTAATGAGCATAAATAAAAGGAATTGTGTAATCACTAATGAGCACAAACCAAATTCAAGCAACAAGGTCGTCGTTTAACAAGATAAATTTTCAGAACGTAAGTAATCTTTTTGTGATATTGGAGTAATGATTTCCTCCAAAAATATGGCTTACAAAATATGGGCATGTTGTGGGGTGTTATCTTGAAACAACAACAATAAAACCTCATTTTTCCTCAGATATGGGAATATTTTGGGTAGAACCATGCATCCAATCCACTGATAAAGGGCATTTTGAGTAGTCCAGTTCCCTGTAGAAACACTTCTAGGCAATTTTGTGCATGATTCAAAATTGTTTTAACCCTCAAACAGTAATAAAACAGAGTAAATCTCAATTTTGTGCAGTTTTAAGGTCATAACAACAACAAACAACAATATGGGCATGCATGGGGTTTATAAATCAATTTCAAACCTATTTTTGACTTCCTAAAAATAGTGGGAAGCATAATCAACAAACCTGGGAAACCTATGAATGAAAAGGAAGAAAAGAAGCAAGTTGGGCATGACTTATCCCTGTCCCTAACCTCATGTGGAGAAATGGAAACCATCATTCCACTCTAGAGACTCCGGTATGGAAGTCATTTGGATTGAAGAGACTTAAGAAGATAAGGGTCCCCGTCTTATTAAATGAAATAGAAAGAAAAAATACAGAATTTAACACCTTAAGGAAAGAGTTGCATGAAAAAATTGAAGAAATATGTGATAGAGAAGCAATAATAGATGTTTTAAGACAAAAGAATGTCACTAAAAAATTAATATAATATTCATAAAAAACTAAACCACCAAAGAGAAGAAGATGAAACAAATAATCCAAACTAATTTTATAAGATTTGGAACAATACTAATTCAGTTTGTGAAATTTCGGGCCCCAACATAAGTCTACACTTATTATCTACCAACATTTTAGTGCCACTTGAGAGGTGTGAACTTGCCAAATGAATCTTAGAAATTCACCCTATCACACTCAATGAAATCAAGAATTACCCCTATTTCCTTTGTGGGGAAGATGTTGCCTCTTTTGAATGCTGGAAATCCCATTAACTATCCTCTTCCCTATAGGTGGGCGTGACCTAAGAATTTGGGTGTTGGATCAATAACTCATGATTTAAAGTTGTTTTAATTGTGCAATGAAGATCTATGATTTTCTTACGTAGAAACATTATCCTCAATTAGGCCATTACAAGTCAATCTCTAAAAGAATAACAAGGAACCATTTAACATATCTTTTTTTTCCTCTGTTACCATCTTGCATCCCCCACGATGGACTTATAATGTTATTGTATATCGACACTTCATAGATATTCCAAGGATATCTATCTGACTTGGATATCTGTTAGAACCATGGACAAATTCTCGAATGCAAATCCTGTGATAAATCCCAACATAAAAAGGAAAAAATACTGTTGAAAATATCAAAATCAACCAATTTAAATTATCAGAGATAAAAATAAATAAATTAATTAATTAATTAAAAAAAATTGAGAGGCCATTTTTCACTATACGAAAGAGCAGAAGAACCCTTTTTAAACTTTGTGTGTCATTTTATGAGAGGAATCCACAATAGAAGGATACAATGGCATTTTCAACCGATAATTCTGAGTTTTTTCTAAGAGTGGTCTCTAATAAAGATGTTTTCAATAAAACATTTTGAGTCATAATCTGAGGGTATTGTCTCACGACACTATGTACTGTCTCAAAATGACAAGAAATTCCCATCAATGACTAAAAATGGAGGAGGTGAGACCAATGATTTATTAGAAGGGTTAGCACAAGTAGCATCAGAATAAATGAATGGAGCATCGCAGTAGCATCAGGGTATTATTCACACCTAGTATTTACCATGGACCCTATGTATTTACCACTTAGTATAATGACAGATCTTGTAAGTTTGACCTACCTTAAAAGTTAACGACATGAAACCAAACCCAACAAAATAACACTTATGTATTGAAGTATAAGCATACCTGCAGATTGGAGTCTATATGTGATTACAAGAGCCGAAATTCTAGATCCTGGAAACCTCTGAAGAACCTTAGAAAGAGCCTTGCAACTCCATAATAACCTTTGAAACCCAATTCTCCAAATTTGAAACCTTGTTAAGCTTTTTAACTTCATGGAGGGTCCTTTGCATTTTATCCAATTACTATATGACAACCGGGTGATGAGGAAAATCTACTCAGTTCCTGAATAAGGAAAGGAAGATTTAAATGCTAATGGTTGACAAAAATAGAAATGAAAAACATGTATTCCACCTCCAATTCAACAGAACAATACTATAATTCTTCGTATTTTTTGCATGCAAGGAGCCTCCTTTTGAAACTGAAAGGGGTGGTCACACCGGGTTCTGAATGTGAACATAATCCCATTGATTCTATCAATATATAGGGACGAAATTGTTCCCATTCTACCTTGATGCCATGATTTATGGACGAATTTCTATAAAAAAATATATCCATAAGGAAAATCCAGGGGCGATTGACAATAGTATTTAGATTAACAAGCTAAAAATTGGGCGAAATTTCTATTGTTGACCTCCATAGCCAGAAATCGGGGGCGATTGAAAAAAATTTGTCGGAATTTCTACAAACGATTTATGATTTTTGACTCTCTCCTCCTGAAAATTAATTGGATATTTTTATATTAAATCTTATTTTTTAAATAAATAGTGGACTAATTTTTTTAAATTTAAAAAAAATTACCCATATTAAAATTCTCCCATTGAGTTTTCCAGACCTCTCTAATTTTTCCAATGGGATAATATTCGCCCCCAAAATCATCTCTGATAACCAGTTTCCCTCACTATCTATCAGATCCTTCCATCCCCTATTCCCTTCTCTTCTCTCTCCTCGTGCCCTGCTCCACATTGCAGTTTGTCTCTCATATCCTCCAACCCGCTACATTTTCGCATGCCCTTCCCATCACTCCTAGCCACCACACCCCATACCATCTCGGTTCCCTTTGTCTGACCTTCCTCCTCACACATCCACCTCCCACGCGCTATCACAATCCCCCCCCCCCCTTTCGCTGCCATACCCCAACACCTCCAACACTCCACACATCTGCTTGCATACCTTCACTCCATGCTCCTCTTCACTCATATCCTCCATCTCCCTTCTCTCTCGTGCTTACCACTTCTGCTCGTCCTTCCACCTTGTGCACCCACGCCATTCCCTGCGCAAAACCCACTCACTCTCTTCTCTTGTGCGCAACACTCTCACTAAGCCTTCGTTCACTCCCAACAAACACGCATTTCCTTTCCCTTGTCTCCACTTGTGTTTTATTCCTCCACGCCAGCTCCTGTCATCCCTCTGCGCCATCATCCAAACTTCAAACACCACCTCCCTTCCTCTCGTGCATCTTCTCTCAGCTCCCTTCTACCTGCGCAGCTCGCTACAACCCTATATTACATTACTCCCCTTCCACTCCATTGACCACCACCATCCTGCTCACTACTCATTGCTCCCGCCATTCCTCCTCACTGTGACCACCCCTGTCCACACAACCTTCCCTCCAACACAGTTGCCTCTCTCACCAATTTGCTCAACTCATCCCCACGCTCTCCTCCCACACCATCCATCCTTCACACCTTCTCCATCCATGCATTGCCACACCTTTGCTACACACCTTCTCCATCCATGCATTGCCACACCTTTGCTAGAGACCTGCATTGCTTTCATACTCTAAACCCTAAATCCCACTATTTTCAAAAAAATATAATAATAAAATTATTATTAAATAATTATTACTATTATAACATTTCAAAATCTCAAAAAAAACTATATATATAGTTTATAAAAACAATAATAATAAATAATATTATAATTAATTAATTAATTATTATTATTATTAAAAAAAATTCAAAATCTTCTTGAAGATTTTCACAAATTGGAATCAATATGTTTCCAATATTCAATGAAATCATGTATGGCCAGAAGCCAAGAATGATTATTGAATCTAAACTCGAAGAAATCGAAAAGATATGGCTTAGGGAAGAGGAAACGTACACAAAATTGAAAATGATTGTATTGGAAATAAAATAAGAAATAGCCAGGAAAAAAGGAAATGAAGAACTTGTAGCAAGATCAGACCCCAAAGAATTTACTACTCAAACCGCGTCAAGGTTGAGAGAAAATGATGAAGAAGACTATGAAGAAGAAGTTGCTACGAAATCTCACCTCTCAAGGGAGGGAAAGCAAGAAACTGTTATGGAACCGACAATAACAGAAGTGATTACACCCCCAGAATTTCCAAATAAAGAAGAGCTAGTAACTGATTTTGCACCCATGACAGAATAAAATGGAATCAATGAAGAACTTGTAGCAAGATCTGACCTCGAATAATTTACTGCTCAAACCGAGCTAAGGTTGAGATTAAATGATGAAGAATTCTATGAAGAAGCAACGACTACGACATAACACCTCTTAAGATAGGGAAAATAGGAAACTGTTATGGCACCTATGATAGCAGAAGCATTTACGCCCCCAAAATTTTCAAATAAGGAAGAGTTGGAAACTGATTTTGCAACCACGACAAAAGAATATGGAATCAAGGAAGAACTTGTAGCAAGATCTGACCCCGAAGAATTCATTGCTCAATCCGATCCAAGGTTGATAGAAGATTGTGAAGAAGCCTATGAAGAAGCGACTACGACATCTCACCTCTCAAGCGAGGAAAAGCAGGAAACTGCTATGGAACCTACGATAGCAGAAGCAATTATGGTCTCAAAATTTTCAAGCAAGGGAAAGTTGGAAATTGCATTTGCACTCCCAACAGAAGAAGCCTGGAACTCCCAAGTTCCTAAGTAAAGAGAAACAAGGGAAGCCACAACAACCACCTCTTTATTTCCCTCCTCACAAGAGATACAGGCCACCATACTCCGAGAGGGATAACAAAAGACACCCCAACTACAAACCTCCAAATACGATACTCAATAAAAAATATGTACGTCTACCAGAATTTCGTTGCAGCGTCTTACAAGGTAGGGATGTAAGGCACATTAATAAGCCAATTGAAAAATCTATAAAATTGTCTAGTGAAACTCCATAACAAGGACTTGTTAAGGAAGACGATAAAAAGGACAATGAAGCAGAAGAGATAGAAGACAATGATATGAAAGATCAAGATGATATTGACAATCACAATGTCAATATCAATTGTAAAGAAAATGACGATGTCATAGATTGTAATAAAACACAAAATACAGTTAAAAATGAAGTCATAGTTAACAACAACAATTATTATTTTATTATTATTATTATTATTATTATGAAAAAAATTGAAGTTATAGGAGAATGCAATGATGAAAATAAAAACGTTAAAGTTGACCTTGATCATGGTAACGTAGCAAAACAAAAACTAGAAGATGTTGCAACAATTGAAGAGATTAACATTCTACCAGTGGTTGTAACTCAAGATGTTATAGAATCTCAACATCAAAAGGTTCCCCTTGAACAAATAAAGACAAGCCCGTCAAAAAGGAAGTAAGTCCATTATTAGTAGTTTCTGCTATAGATAAGAAAACCATATCAAAGCATGCAAAAATATCAGAAATCTACGTCAAATTAGAAGATAAAAACAACACCATTAGATTAAAAGCTAAGAAGAATACTACATATAGTTGTTATGCATTTATCTACAGAATCATATGCATGAAAACATTTGAATGGAAATGCAACCAATTATTTCAAGAACTTCTAAACCAGTACCATTATTCGCGTCAAGGCTTCTAGTTGAAGCATGCTTATTGAAGATTCATAGACGAATCTTTTTCAAGGCCAAATGACTTGTAATAAGCCTAATTGGTTATTACAATTGTTAATTAATATCGGTTTATTATTTAGTCACTAATAGGTTAATTAATTATTAGTTATTAGTTATTATAGGGCATGTCTATTTATTAATAGACGTGACTATTACCCTATTAGCCATATTTAACATGGCTCACTATCTTTGTAAATCATGAATTCAATTATCAAATATATTTATTAAACTAAGATTCCAACATGTATGGTTTTATCCTTACAATATTTGACTCTTAATTTCTCTATATAGCCATATTCTAAAAATTCAACAATTTGGGTCGATGTAAGCATATTTTTCCAACATGATTTGGGTCGGTGTAAGCATATTTTTCCAACACGATTTTGGTCAGGACTTTTCAAAATCTAGGTTACAATAGTCAAGCTCTGGAATTTTGGGTGCCCCAAAGGTTTTTGAGGGTGTTGAATCCATTTCTACCATCAAAATCATGATTAAAACACAATTAAATTTCGATTTTGTAAAATAAAGAACACCAAATTTCGACAAAAGAATGCTCATCTGGTCCAAATCGTCGAATTTTTAGACATCTTCTTTCTTTGTATAAAAAAACATAATGTAATAAAGAATCTCTAAATTGTATTGCTACCTCAATCCCCTTTATCTATTTATTTTTTATTTTGACAAAAAAAATATTTCATTAAATTGAGGATGTCATTCGCATGATGATCCTTGTTAATTTATGGAGAAGGATCGTCCCTAGCATTGTAAACTTTCGATATGATAATCAATGTTTAACTTATTGAAATTTAATAAAATATAATATACTTTTTGTTTATTTTTATAAGATATCTTGTATGATATCTATAGTATAAGATACATTTCCATAAAAAGAGAGATATTTCGTTTCAACTTTAGCGCACAGTAGATATTGTCAAGTGCCTATACAAATGTTGAAATGGCATAGCTTTAAGTATTAAAAAATAGAATGTTTGTTTAAACAACATTACAATGAATATATAAGAATCCTTCCAATCAACACTAGGGCCTTCCCAAAAACAATGCATAGCTAGAAGAATTGGGAGGAAGCCAAGACTTGTAACGTATCTAGATATAGTGCTATATTCGAATGCATTCAAATAAGCACAACGAAAACAAAAAAAATCATCCTTAAGGAAATCATGGTTGGGCATTATATTTCAAGGATTGCTAAAGCATACAAAACCTCTAGTTCTCCACTATGAATCAATTTATGTTCATGTAATTTTTGTTATTGAGACCAGGAAATTAAAATTACAATTGTTATTGCATTTAAGGGTCTTCTTTCTTCCATTGCATTTCAATAAATCCTTACCAAATTTTGAAAGAAAATAATGAAATTTTCATATTTGATGCTTCAAGAAAGGGTACTAGCATTGCTTCTGTTTTCATGCCATATTTCATAAATTGCAAAACAAGGCTCTTAGATGGTACAAGAGGAAGAATTATCTATAGGCCCATTGAAGTTTAGTACAAGTTTGGAGTGTACTATGCCTGTCTGGACTGTGTAATAAATGGAAACAAATTTTATAAGGCAGTGAATAGAAACTTCACAAGCTAACAAGCCGTGAGTTAAAATGAGGGGAGTAGTAATTTGAGGTACTCATTTTTAGTGGCCATATTTCCTTTCCTAAAACCTTTTCTATCACCTTTAATACATGGCACAATGGTAAGGAAACATACTTGCTAGATGCAGACCTGGTCACGGTATTGAAGATATGGGGTTGGCATGGTTTGTCCTTGGGTCTAAGTTTGCTTACAATTAGCATTGGAGGACAATAAGGTAGGAATGATCTGGGTATGTTCTCAAACAAGTAATTCCGACATAACCTTTCTTTTTCTTTAGGTTGTCATAACCTTTGTTTTTGTTTAGGCTGTCATAACAAGTGAAATATTGTAGAATAGGAAAGGGCTGATGATTTTAGAAATAACTACCCCTGTAACCCATGCATACATCCCATAGGAAAATTAGATGTAAACAAAAAAATAATAAAATTCTTCATTCAATAAAAGACAAAATTTTCATAGAACTTGCACTTGAAAATCTGACTAATGAGGAGATTTTAGATTAAAAAAACCCTTGTTCCATAATTGAGGTGTTAATTAGAGATGCGCCTAGACAGAGAAAATTTGTTACTGAAGGCCACGTTTGTGAAAGGAGGAGTGCTGAAGTTATTTTTTTTCTTTGAACAGATTTGGGTGCAGTTTTAAAAGAAACAAAGAAACATTGCATTTGATAAAAGCCCTTTCCACAGTGAAATGCAAACAAACACTGCGTTAGTATCATTCTTTTGCAACATAAATCTGATTGACCATGAAAGTTACAATAGAAGAGGGAGGACTGTCATTTAAAGGCTGGATTGAGTGGAGAGGATGGTTCATTATGGCAACAAATATAGTATAGATGGTTGCTGGGATAAGTCACTAAAACAAAACTTGAAACAAATAGCTAGCCAACCCATTTATCCTTGACATATTTATTAGTGAGTCAATTGTCTGGACTAAAATGAAAACCGAGTTCCAATAAAGAATATCAGAACGGATCGGATGGAGCATGGGAAGGAGCAGTAGCAGAAGAAGGAAGATGAAGGGAATGTCTTAATCCAAGGAGAGACATTGCTTGGTAGTGTGTGATTCGATTCTTATTTGCCCATTGATTCTTGAATGAAAAATAATCAACATTTGTTCCAGTAACTTATTCAAAGATTGATTTCAGGAAAAAAGTTGCTATTTATAATCATAACTTCTCAGATTACAAGCTACAAGGATTTGGGCAAGAGACCATGAAATGCTCCCATGGGGTGACCCAATCCCTTTCACAGGTTCTCATCTCCAATTATTAAGTGTCTTAAAGATAGATACAACTTCTCCTAAACTCTACATCGAGAGTATTCCACATATAATACACAGAACCTCAAATAAAATGCATAGGAGGGTAGCAATCCATTGCATTAATTCATAACAATCACATTTACAGGTTTTATAATTCCAATAATGTTCTTGTCTAGAACATACAGTCAAGATCCTCAGGTTAAAGTCCTTATCCAAACATGACCTACATTTCAAGTTCATTTTCAAGATTTGGCATTAAAATACCAAAAGAGCATCAACCTTCAGGTCGCCACTGGATTTTTTTCTACTTTTAGCTAGTATAGGCTTTTGCACTTTTTACCTTGCTCCATACATGATACAACACAAGAAGACACCCTTTAGGTATGCCCTTCCTCTCTGTGCTCTTCAGTATGGCAGGGTCAAACCCAAGCCACTGCATACCTTCAGATTTCTTTTACACATTCTGCCATTTCTTGGACAAAGTTTTATGATATCGTAGACATCATAAGTTATAACACTCTCAAGGATTTGATATAGAAGTCTAACCGCCCTTTAGTGGTTTCTAATTCCCCTCCAGACCCATTATTTCATTCCTCCATGGTTCTTCTTTTAGTTGGGTTGAATTTTTCCTCTTTCAAAGCTCCTCTTTTCTTTGAAAACCTCTTTCTTTTACAAACTCCAATTCTCCCATTCCATTTTTTTCTCATGTGAATGAGGGGTGAGGAAAGATTCTTTTCCTCTATTCCTTTCTTGGTTCCTCAAAGTGAAGAGGTGGTTCTTTCTCACTAGGAGCTAGGAACTTCGTTTTAAGTTTGCTAAGTTCTCCACTCACATTCCCTTCTCATGTACTAGGTTCTTAAATCAAGGATTATATATAGCCTTGATTTCAATGCATAGGTTTTCCCTCCCTTTGCATTGAAATCGAGGCTAGAAAATACAACGATGTGGTGTGGATTTATCAGCATCGTTTGAACAAGATTATCACACCTTACCATGATCAATATTAATATGAAAAGATGAACACTAAGGTATAGAAGAAATCCTAGAAGGCAATAAATTTTGAATGGCATCAGGTTGATTAGTTCAGGTGA
>LPNX010660163.1:0-65000 GCA_001517045.1 Pseudotsuga menziesii | reverse complement strand
GTGTATGAAAATCCTGGACTCCTGGACATCTTCATATGCGTGGGGAGAAGCTTCTTTTATAAGCTGCGAGATGCACGGTAACTCCACAAAATGAAAGTTTATGTTATTGCATGCGTTCTCCCCTGTCTCATTTATCCCAACATGCTCAGCTCTCTACACAACCTCCTCCGCTTGGTCTTTCATTTTGGAAAAGAATGCATAGGTTCCAATGCCAATCTTCAAAATTCATAGTGGACTGCGTGGTCAATGAGCGATTAGAAAAACATAGCAATGCCCAATCCAGACAATATTATTTCCCTGCTTTGCGTAACAAAAGTTGATAATGGGGTCGACAAATGCTCACTTTCTCGAGTCTGAAATCAGAATTTAATGGACGTGCTCTAGTTTTGGTTGGACGCGAAATGGTTATCTTCTATATATCGTTCATCATCTCTTCTATGTATCGTGATTTATCTGTATAATATAGTAGGGCAGCAATATATTTAGATATAAAACTATGATATTACCATTGGCGATTTCAAGCGTTATCTTCATAGTAGCATTCCTTTCGATTTTGAGGGTCCGAGATCGGACTGAAACCATCATGTATCTGTCAAGCAGCTACAAGCGCCCATTAATGGACAGAAAGTCACGGCGTTATTCTAGTTGGATGCAAAGGAATTAGAAAGAGAAGTGCTAACTTTATTTCACACACCATGTTACAGTTTGAGTTGCACACCATTGAGAACTCACCAACACAGTGGATTTCCTTCCAATTGCAAGGCTTACCTCTTATCGTAGGGGTCCCCATTACAACTGCCATATCGATGAAGAGGACCCGTGCCTCAGTCTTAGGTTGAGCTTATGTCAATTGTTGATTCTCTTCATCCAAGGGGTAAGAAAGAGAAGTTCCGACTACTATGAGCTTATCTCGATTACTGATTCTCTCCACTCCCTAAGTCTGGGGAAAGCAGAGTTAACAGTGAAATCTGCTCCTTGACTTAACTTATTCCCTCCATTCCTTAACAGGTGGATGGAGGGAATTAGTTAAATGAAGGAATAGAATCAACTATTAACTCTACTAGCTCGTTGGATAGAAGAAATCAGCAATCTAAATAAGCTCAAGGTCGTCTACACCTCTCTTTCGAATTCCTTTGCATCCAACTAATAACTGGTACTTGTTGTACATTAATGAGCGCTTGCAGCTGCTTGACAGATTCGGTATTACAGACCAAGGCTGCAAATCGGCGTCGATTTATAGATCTTCTTTGTTGCAACAAGCAAATTGCCCTTTATTGCCATGGATAACACTTTGGGACCCAAGCCATCCATTCGAGGAATCTTCACATCTGAGCTTATCTCGATTGTTGATTCCCTCCATCCAACGAACAAGGAGCAGAGTCAACAGTTGACTTTGCTACTTGCCCATTGGGATGGCCATTGCTTCAGGATGAGCTTATCTCGATCGCCTTGCTTCATGGGCCTCTTGCCCCTCTCTCCTTTGACAATAATTTCATGGTGTGAGTGGAAACATTGAATTGAGGCTATCATTCCTTGCCTCTTGAATTTGTGTTTTGCTACCTCATGTGTGCTCGTTGTGCACCTAGAGATCAAGCCCACCAAATTGATCAAAGGACAAGGACTAGCAAAGCTTATGGCAAATAAAATTGACAAGAAGTGGGAATAAATACATAGTGGTGGGATCTTTATATGATATAATTGATGTAGGCACCCATGGAGCTCAAAAATACTATAAAAAAAAACTTGGGCAACATTTATTGGTTTAAAGGTTTGCTAAAGGGAACATAAGTGAGCATATTTTCCGTTAAGGTTTTGTGGAAATTTTATTGGATGCAATCCACTGCTACAATATTTTGAGTTTTGGTGTAACGCTTTTGCATTCAGAATTTCTGCATGGTGATTATCAATATAGATTTATCCAAAACTTTTCTACATGGTGATCATCAGTTTGATCGTGCACTAAAAGCATACAATTTTTTATTTTATACCTATAGTGTCTGCCACTTGTCTCTCCTCATCATACTTTGTCTGTCAGTGCTTGCAGCATGGCTGTCGTAAAGATACTCTTCTTTCATTCAACTCCCTCCTCTTAACGTCCATATGTCATAATACTTCAAAAATATAGTCCCTCCTTCTTGCTAAGACTGCTGGCATTTTTTATATTGCATTCAATATGTTCTTTGTATTGATTGCTCTCTCTGTAAGCCATTACTTGGCAGACTACATTCTGCATTCCATCGATGTGTGGATTCCCTCATACTTTGTTGTTTTTCATTTGCCACCCATCATTGGCGTTTTTAACCTTCATATCTCTACATCCAGACGCCAATCAAAACTCTTTGTCATTCAATGAATCAAAGGTAACAATTACATATCATTGATACAGCTTATCATAGTTTGTTATAAGCTATCAAAAAGAGCTAAGCAAATCAGTGTAAAATATAGCAGTTTGACTGTAAAAAAGAAAATAATAAATTAAGATAACAAATTTTAAAAAGGAACTTGCTAAATTATTATTAGAACAAGAAAGGCTGCAGAGCCATAAGTCCTTGTCAATTTAGAATGACAACCATGGATCGTGGATTTACAAGTATCCAAGGTCAATTCAGTTTTGAATGACAACCATGGAGCATGGATTTACAAGTATCCAAGCTCTTGATTATATCTAGACAGTCTTCTACACTATCACTATTGGTTAGGCAATGGGTAAAACATATGTGATTAGTGTGAACTTTATGAATAGAAGTAGAAATTGAAGGTGAGTTTACCAATAGCTTGAGTAACCTTTTAATCAAGACGTCAAGCCTTAAAATCATAAATAATACCTAATTGATGTTACATGTTTTTAGCTAAATGATGTTATGCTTTTGTTGCTTAGAAAGAGCACACTAGCTCGATCTATCTACTCTAGCTCTTGTGACCTACTCTAGTGAACTTTTGACCAAGGATGAATGAAAAGGAAACACAGTGTAACTATGTGCCCTTGGAAAACTACAGCAAGTGCATCTTTTGAAAAAGATATTTTTGCCTCCTTCCCTACATGGTGTTGCTTAAAAGGTAATTCAAAAATTATATTTACCTTCACTTGGTACCCACAAAGCACCCAAGGATCTGCTTAGTGCATGAACAATTTGGAAGAAAAAAATCAAGCAGAAGATTACTAAAATCAACAGACTTCAAAATTTTCTCATGCCACATATGATATGTTATTCTGGTTGGAAACTTTAGCTTTAGCTTTCTGTTTCCCACTCTTTCTGCATGTTTTTAGTCCTTTGAGAGTTGGGATTTGTTGTTTCTGTTACTTGTTTATGTTTTGTATCGAGATTCTTTTGCCTGTTTATGTTTTGTATGGAGATTCCTTTGCCTGAAGGTTATAAATGAAAAGGTGTAGGTATGGTTCATGGTTATCTGGCTCAAGTTGGGCTTAACATGCTTATACTTTACTTTACTTTGTGGTATTGTTGTCATTTTCCAGGTGAATGGAAGAGGGTGGTGGCATGAATTATTGTGCATGCATAGTGAGTTAGAAGTAAAAATATGAGTTCATGGTTAAATAAATTATTGTAGAAGTTAGCCACATAGGATCCATATTTAAAGCTTGGCAACAATGCCCAAGGATTTAGTGGCTTATGAACAACCTATTTTTAGACTTCTCAAGAGTATATATATTCACAACATCAAGTTGTGTTTACCTATTTTAAAGATAACGCCCATATTACAACTCTCAAAGACACCAATTTTGTATTGATGTAATAATGATTTCAAAAGTTAGCCAAAGGGTCGTAACTGCCTAGATCGAGACTTCAAGTTGTCTTGTCCATAGCACCATTCACAACACATAACACCATGTTCCCATACAATAATGCTTATGTGATAAGTCACTTAGATAAGAAGCACACATACTAATTGCATTTCATTTGCATTCTAATCATTGTTTTTCATGTGCTGGAATCAAAGGATAAGCATAGAAAGATGTGAATACTTTGCAACAGGGCCATACATCATTTGCCATTGAGCTCATGCATTTAAACAACAAACATTTGGCCATCAGCTTCAAGTCATTGTGTTGGCCATGCTAACAACTTCGTCATTGATGTGATGGGATGTGCTCATTTCACACATTTCAAAACCTTCTCGAGAAAACGGATGCACATGGCAATTGACGCAATCTAGGCACTCTTTTGATTTGAAAACCATTTCGTTTCTAGCGGAAAAATGGAATCTCTAATCTTCTATGTAATGGTTGTTAAGGTTTTCTTAGTTTATAAGCATAAAATACCACAAGGATTTATTAAAGGTATTTTTTATTGGATTTGAATGAAAGCAAAGTAGCTAATGTTAACCTTATAAATGAATATTTTCTATCCATTATTGGAAGGAAGGGAATTTTGGACAACACCATGGATTGTTTGAAGGCGTAGAAAGCCAAAACCAAATATTATCAAATAGAGTGTGAAGGTTATCTTGAAGGTCTATTAGGCGCATGAATTGTCTTATTCTTAGAAATGGTAGAAATTGTAAAAACAAAGACTTCTTAAACAAGAAAGTGGGAAAGGCTATTATTAAGGACCCAAGAAAAAAACCAAAAAAGATGACCTGGAAGCATAAACATGGATTGTCTGGGTCAAGTGGTCATAAAGATAGGGAAGTGGCAATTAACGCATTTTATGCATTTTGAACGATTGTGATGGAAAATAAACCAAATTTATGGGTCAAAGTGATGAAGGGACTATGCATTCTATCCTCAAAGTTTCTCTACGATATTACATTTACAGGTAGTTCATCTAATTCAACTTCTAGCTTAGTATTTTCTCTATGATGTTACTATATCTATCCATCCAAGTTACATTTATAGGTAGTTCATATAATTCGGGAGATTAAAAAAGTCATTCAAATGATACTGAAATTGACTCCACTGCTCTCTTCTAGAGTAGGAGGTATAGTCCGATCACTAGAGGTACGAGAAACATAATTGTAGCATGCATAATCATTCGGGTTCGAGCTTGCTACGAACTTTCCTTCAAAGTGAGAAATGTAGTTGTAGCATGCATAATAATTCTAGTTCAAGCTTGCTACGAGCTTTCCTTCAAAGTGTGCAAGGATAAAGCTTCTGCATCTTCTGCCAGAGATATAGTTTGCTTCTAGTTTTTATCAACCATAGGTTTGGAATATTCTCATCAACAAACATTGTTGAACTGCTTCAACAGCCTAACATGTAAGGCACACTACATGTGTTGAGGTGCATGTGACATGGGTGACTAAGGATTTCAACGTGTGAAGCAATGTGTGTAAGCTATGAGGATTTTAGGCACCTATGCATGCTGCAACATGGCAAGCATAAAAGAATTGGTTTTGTTTACATAAAGTTGAAACATTTTATCACTAGTGATTAATGCTAGAGTAATATCTGCATTACTTAGAAACGTCTTAATATCCAATATCTACATCTTCAAACATAGGAGCTTGTTCTTTGCTTCGGGATGAGGTCAAATAAGACCATAAAAAACTATGTTGGTTGATATAATGACTAAATCATTTTCATTAGTCGAGATAAAGGCTAAAAAGAACTATGTCAAAAAAACATTTGGTTAAATACTTTGTTTTTTGTGCAGATTAATGAAAACGGCGGCAAGCCGATTCATAGAATCCTTTCCAGCCTGAAGGAAAGGGCTAATAAGGAAAATGGAAAAGGGCTTTAGTAGATTAATGGAAACAACGGAAAGCCAATTCATAGAGTCCTTTCTAGCTTGAAGGCAAGGGCTAATAAGGAAAAGAAAAAAGGGCTTTAGGAGTTGAACATAATGAAGGTAAATGTTAGATTTATGAATGGATAAGTATTTGATTTACGAATGGGATAAGGTTAGAGCTTAGGATACAGGTCGAAGGGTAATGGATAATGGGAATGGGATTTTGTAAATGAGGGGAGAATGTTTTTCTTTTTTTTTAAAGGATAATGGTGTTTTGCAATAAATACGTATATGACCCAATATTTAAAAGATTTTTGACATTAGTTTGGTGATGGTACTGAGGATGGATAGGATGAGCAATTTTATCAATGGATGGAAAATGATGGATTTAATTGGCATAATGCAAAAGCTATGATTTGTCAAAACTTTAACAGATTGTCAGAAGGGCCAAGCAATGATAAAATTTTCCAAACAAAACATGGGTGCGACCAACATGCCAAACTGAACGTGACGATGCCCAAATGAAAAGATGACAAATCCTCATAGGTTGGCTTGACAAATGATGTGGTAACGATATAATGTATCTTGATGGACTTGTCAAAGGGGTCTATGACAACTTTAATGGTGAAATAATATATGTACATGAAAAGCACATCAAACTAGGCATGGCATCATTGACAGAATGATCTTGCAAAAAAATCAGTTGGTTCATCTCTGGAATCATGTTCCAATGCTTCAAAACATGTCAATGTTGAGCATCAACACCTTACACCTAGAAACAATATTATATAGTTATTGGTCCAAGAACAATGTATTGACCACAGCATGTGACCTATTGAGGGAATGTGTTTCCCATGTGCGGATATGGGTTCTAGTGATACTTTTTTTAGCACTAGGTATAAGTATGGGGCGTGTTAACATTCATGTAGGAGCAAATGTGGCGTTCGAGTCCTTACTCAAACTTATAGGCATCTAGGGATAAGAAGAATGCCTTGAACAATGGCACATGTCCTCCTTAAGCTATATGTGTCTTATGATTGGGGTTTGGTGTTCTCAAGTAGTTTTGAATAATCCTCTCGATATGGGAACCATATGGAGGTTTCTGTTACTACATAATATGGGTATCTGTACCCTTACTATGTTTCAAGCAAGCAACATGCATATTCTATCAAATGTTTGTCTTCCAATAGGGGATATGTGTTTATCAAAAGGTTTTTAATCACGAGGGACGGGTTATGTGACATTGCAGCATTGCACAAGGTTCAAAAAAGTATCAAAAGCCTTGATACCTAAATAAAGGTTGTAGGCATCTAAGGCATGAATACCCAACACATATTATTTTATAAACGCAACCCTTCAAGCTTATTACTCCCGACACCTAACATTTATAATCATGGTCAATATATAACAAAACTCTTTATTCTCAAAATATATCACTCCCAAGAGGAAACCATTATAACAATAACCACTATCCTTCACAACTCTTTATTGGATATTGTTATACTATGAAATGGCACTTCTCTGTCTGAGTACTGACACTGAGCATGTCAGTGCACAAAAGGACATTATCGATAGAAGTTTCCAAAAACCTATAGATGAATATATGCCTTGATACACTTTGTTCCTTCCAATCTTTCCTATGTTTTTTAATGAGCTTAACTTGTAATCACGACTATTTCCATTGCATGTCGCGGATCATTTGCGGGTAGCCCTATACGCAACGCGCGATTATATGATCACACTATGGATTCGCGGGTTTCCTACACAGGAGTCGTGATCCATTCATGACCTGCGTGTATACATACCTGCGGTTACATTAAGCCAAAAAATTTAAAATAAAGACATGATTAGTCAGGGACATTTGGGCTCATAATCAAAATGTCCCCAACCTTCCTAACTATCCTAACCTTCATAACTCCTCCTGATTACCAAGTATAAATAGAGGGGATGGGTAGAGGTTAGGGAACACATCTTAAGAGAGCAAGGTTATACTGGAGGAATAACTTTGGAGATTGGAGCAATAGAACTCAGTTCTTGGTCAATAGAGGAGGGATTGTCTTCGATAGAGGTTGTATCATTTCCTGTTGCTTATCAATAAAGAGAGATTTTCTTCCACAATTGGTGCATCAATGTTTTTATATGTTATGATTTATGAAATATATTGTCATCTTCTTTAGATGCAATTATAATGTTTTATTTATTTTTATATAACATCTAAGATCACTATAAGAAGGTATCTATCTCTTTTGCAGATGTTGAGAACCCTTGAAGCTTCTAGAGCATCTGGAGTGAAGATTTAAAGCTAGGACCAACCTTCATAAATAAGGTGCATATGATTTCTTCCCTATTTCTCTCTCAAATATCTAGACAGTTGTATGTATGCAAGTTAAATATTTGTATGTTGGTGATCCCAGGCCCTTGTGTAATAAGCTAGATTTTCCTTGAACAACAGAACTGGCGACTCCACTGGGGAGTCTAGATTGTTTTGGGTCTGTTCCAATAGTTTCCAATCCAAATTTTGTCTTTTTGTTTCTTTAAGTGTCTTGCATGTATTTTTATTTCAGTCCACAATGTTTGGTGCTTAGGATCCCTTCGCCATTATTTTTTCTTTTGAAAATTTTGGGTTGTAATCGTGGGTTTCCTTTACATACAATCACAGTTGGTTGTCTATAATCGCGGGTTGACTGTATATACAGTCGCGATTAATTGGCGACCTGTTTAAGTAACAGTCGCAGTTTCATGTAGGGTTAGGTCAATATGTTAGGGTTTCCCCTGTTTTTTTGCATTTTGACTCCTTGGGTCCCTATAGGGTTTCTTCTTTGGCATTGTGATGTGTTGTTAGTAAATTCTTTTCACTTCCACTTGTTATTCAAGTGTCCTTTTGGGTGAGTTGGGTATGAATCTCCGTTTGTTCGTGGTTTAGGTCTTCCTTATTGGCTCTTTTGGTTCAAGTGCTAATGTGTTTCTAGGTTGTTGGTCTCGGTTAGTCCTTCTAGTGCACTGATTTTCCTCTGATTTCTTTCGTAGTGGCCTAGGTCTGTCAATTTTACCAAGTTTTGATCTACTTTCCTCTTGAAGTGGGTAGTTTAGTCCATTTAAGGTTTGAGTAATCTTTGCTTTGCTTGTCAAAGATTGTTACTTGCAGTTATACATGTTTATTTTGCTTAACTTGCTTAGTAGCATACAATTGCATCAAAATTTGAGTTTTTTTAAAAGAAAGACAAAAATGAAGTTTTAGTTACATAGCTAGCCATAGTCTACGTTCTTTGCATTAGTTGTCTTTCCGTTATTTTCAGAAAAAAAAACAAAAAATATAAAAGTCTTGTGTTTTTTAGAATTATTTAAAAAGTTTCATAAAAAGAAAAAGGGAAAAAAAAACATTATTGTTAGCATTTATTTTGAATTTTTTTGCTACTTATTTGCTTTCATATGTTGATCAATTCACCATGTTCCACAAATACACATAATCCCCACATGGCTCATGGCTGTGGTAAACCAGACAGGATATTAGGGTATTTGGAATTTGGGTTTTTGAGTCCCTATTTGGACAATGCCTACTGATAAATGCTTTGTAATTATTAGCACTAGTGCCAAAAAATGGTTACAGAAGACTAATTAAACTTTTTTACAAATTACTTATTTTATTGGATGGTTAGACAGAAAAATATAATGCATCTAATGGTTTTTTTTGTTACAAAAGAATAATTAAGCATTTTTACAAATTACTTATTTTATTTGATGGTTAGACTATATATATATATACACACTGCGTCTAATGGGCAAAATAATGAAAGGCATTTTGCCCATCAAAATCCAACACTGCTATTGGATCTCTTTGTCAAGCTTAGTTGTCTGAATAAGTAAATCAAAGTATCAATTGCATCGCCAATTTCCTGATGTTTCCTTAGTTCAAGTTAAAGTTTGGACAAGTAGGATTTGCCAGCTGATAGTACAGAGTGAACTGGAGGACCATGTGATTTGCACTCTTCTTTAAAAATTAGACAAAGAAGTGTAGGCATTGAAGGATGGCTCCTCGGCCCCACCACACACATAGACTAAAGTGGCTGTTGGGCCACCGCCCATGAACAGATTATAGCAGAAGGATGAACGTTGGTGTATTTAAAGCTGTTCGAAACACAGTTATCATGTTTCTGCAGTTGTAAACGAGGGGTGGTGTGAGTATGTATGAGAAGGAGACTAACCAAAGCATCTTCAGGGGCATTCCGAGAATCGAACTCGAAACCTATCGCACCCGAAGCGAGAATCATCCCACAAACCAAATGCCCTCCTACAGCTCTTTTTCTGATGTTATGAAGAAGCCCTCGAAAAGATTTTGAAAACAAGCGAAGTTGTGAAGAAACCATCGACAAGAACTTCATAAAACTAGTAATGTCAGAACTCGGCCTTTTCTGATGTTGTGAAGAAATCCTCAACAAGATTTTTAAAACAAGCGAAAACGAACTTGTTGTGAGAAACCCTAAACAAGAACTTCTTGTTGTGAAGTTGTAGCAACTGTATAAGTGAAAATTGCAGACAGTATTAATAAATAAAATTAGTAATGTCAGAAGTGGGATTTGAACCCACGCCCTCAATCGAGGACCAGAACTTGAGTCTGGCGCCTTAGACCACTCGGCCATCCTGACAGAATAAGAATGTTGAGAGTGGGATTTGAACCCACGCCCTTTCGGACCAGAACCTTAATCTGGCGCCTTAGACCAACTCGGCCATCTCAACATATGTATAGTAAAATGTGGTATGGCCGCTATAACGCAGAAAGCACTGGTGTGTAATGTTAAAAGTAAAATGCCCAACAGCAAGTCTTACCAGCAATGAGAAGGATAGTGCATCACCGCTCTTTCTCCGGACCATTGTTCTTAAGAGAGTAAATCGAGAACAGGGGCACATTTCGAGAACCGAACTCAGGACCTCTCGCTCCTAAAGGTCATTGCTTAACTGCAACTCTTACAGCAATGAGTGCACCTGACCACCGTCCTTGCTTCGGATCATCAATCTTAAAAGAAGAAATCCATAACTGGGGCATTCCGAGAATCGAACTCGGGACCTCTCGCACCCAAAGCGAGAATCATACCACTAGACCAAATGCCCTCATATGAATTTTGGGACTTCGTAACAGCTGAGCCTACTCAGATTAAGCATAGCCATTTAAACTGCTATGATGAGAGCGAAAATTTGTAATCCAAATTGATAATCTGCTCCCACATTCCGCTTGCTCTCCACATCTTCATAAGCCTGCATATTTAGTAAACAAGTAAATCCGGTCCATTGAATTTTACATGGAAATACTCTTCGCTCTTGAAACCCTAACTAATACCTCCAGGCTCCCATTAATTAATGATGTACCATACTTCCAAAGTGGGGGAAGAGAACGCCAAATAGTTACGTTCAGACCCGGAATTTGAAATTCCAAGTGCCCGTGAATTAGAAATTTGATGACGTTTATGGGTTTTTAATGCCTGTCATTTATGTTTTTTCAAGATTATAGGATGTCAAGTCTGTTGACGTTTTTTCAAGTTCAGTATCAAATTTGTTGAGTATCATAGAAATGCCCAGCACTTATTTTTAAGAATTCGAGCCACGTCTTTTTAAGTTTATAGACTGTCAAAATTTGTTTTATTATAATAATACCTCTCATTTATGGTTAAGAATTCCACTTCTTACTCTTATAGATGACGTCTTTCTTTATATGTGTGAACGTTTGGCATCAGCTCTGTAAATTCAATTTTCCTGTCAATAAATTTTTAATGACGGTTTTAAGTTTTTCTTGCACTTTATCACTTGACGGTTTAATCAATTTTGTTGAGTGTTAAATTATTCTTAATATTATATATAAATGTGAATAGCATATTTTTTTTTATATTATATATAAATGTGAGTAAAATATTTTTATAGAATTAATTAATTAAGTAAATTATAAAATTTTAAAGGAGAAAATTTTAAAGATTCTGAGAAAAATTTGAAGGGTCAAAGGTGAAAGACTAATAATACAATTAGAAACACAAAATATAAATAAATACAATACACATACACGGAAATAGAGAAGTCTAGCATTGAGGAGTCCCAACACAATGGCCAATGACTATTAGCTAAGTTTTAGTAGTTAACATAGATATTAAAAATTTTGAGGGGTGATCTAAATTCATAAACGTCAAATTGACGTTTCAAATATTTTTTTACCGGTCAATGTTGACGTGTTTATCAAAAAATTACATGTCAAATACGTGTAAAAATGAAAAAAACGTTCTGTGGAACGTCAAATTCCAGCGTCTTTGGCATCATCCTTATCTACAAATAAGGAGGAGTTCGATCAGTTATTTGTCTTATTGATTTAAGTTGAAAACTTGCCCTTTCCATAACGGCCTTAACAGTATCCATTTAAAATGAACCCTCACCTCAAATTCAGGACTGATACTTTCAAATTCTTAAATTTGTGAAAATCATCATAACCTTTTCGGCAGGCCGAATCCGAAAGATCTTCCATAAGTCAATGCATTTCTTCAACTTTGGTAAAGTCCGCCCTAAATATTAAACACCCGCAAAGTCTATGAGCAGTAACGGAGATATGTGTGTAATGGTAAAAAGTGTGAGATGGCATAGGCACAAAATTGAAAGATTTGCTATAGTTTGATGCCATAGGGGATGCAAAAGAGTTTGTGAAAATTATTCACCCATCATGAGCATTTTTGCCCTCTCTAAAATATAAAGCTTGTTTTTTTTTCCACATCAAAGTTAACAGTTATCATCGATAGATCACAAACCTGTTTGAAGGCGAGGAGAAAATCAATTGTTGAGCATCTCCCTACTAAACTTGCCTACGTACAGTGATTACTTGGCCTAAAACTAGCTGTCCAACTGCCCAAAGGAGATGGGGAATGATAACCCGTGACGTACCATGCTGCCATCCAACATGATAATTGTTAAAAAAGGGAAATTGCCTGCTTACCTCGGAGGATATTAGACCATACTAAAAATATAAGGGGTTTAAAAACAAACCAAACCCAAACATGAAAATCGGGCCAAAAATCCATCAATCTACTGTTAAAAACATCAAAATATCATTAAAACTGAAAAATTCCACACAATAAAATCACGCACACACTTCAAGTTAAAAGCATACCTTAAACAACCAGTGGAAATGCAACACTACACTTTGTGTCACAACTAGAGAGCGCATAAAAAAGAGTACATCAGATCCTGCCACACAGTGCAATAGACTCCTTAGTCATAAACCCCATTTGACACACCACACACCTTCATTCTACATAATCCCAAAGGTACCCACATATTGTTGAAGGATATTAGACATATTGAGGGTTTATATTGCTCAAGGATGTCAATCTACGATGTCGTGCTTTTCTATGGAACCAGTAAACAAGCATTCAAACTAGTAAGCTAATAGGCAATGACCAAATAAGAATCAATGTCCCATTCTCTATTACAAAGATTCGTCCTAGTCTTGTTTCTTGGCTTTCTTGGCTCGCGAGTCTCGTGGTCTTGATGTTGGGTAAGATTAGCTTGAATACGAACATATCTTAATCGATTGATAATGATATACACGGGTCAAATACATCATGTTGATAAAGGGGAGGGGCGCCAAGTTTTATTTCAACGAGATACATTTGAATATTGAATCATAAAACCACCAAACCATGTAGAGTAGAAACAACAATGAATTCACAATTGTTAAATTTAATTCCTCTCTTTGTTAGTCCCTTCCTCTATCTCGAAATCCAACATGGAAACTAAACCCTAAACTGCAGCTAAACTCTTAAAAGTGCTCCTAAATGTGGGCCTAGGGGAGTACTATTAACTTATGTCACAATAGAGAGCATTGCAAAGGGCGGGATCCGGTAATTACTAACAAGTACAGTTACAGACTATATAGTTTACTAGAGGTATTAAATTTTCTGACGACAAATGTAAATAAGTAAACGTCAAATCTATGTTTCAAATTTTTTCATGGCCGTCACTTTTGATGTGTCCCTTTTACAATTACCTTCCAAATACATTTAAAAATGATAAAAACTTTCTACAGACCCTCAAATTCTAGGCTTGGTCGGTGAGTAAATTAGTCGAAGTCCAGTAAGTTGGTAAAACTGACAAGTAAGAACTTGTTGAGTTAAAAAGAGTGAGGTTGAAAAGTCTGACTAAATTTAGTCTTTTAAATATTTTGGTCAAGTTTAAATTTTGACTTGTCTAGAGGGAGATAGACAAGTTTTACTCGACCAAGTCAAAGTCCCTACGTGAAAATTTTATGATTAAGTGGTAACTCAATTTTAGCCGTCTCAAAGGTCTTGCTAGTCCTAGTATGATGTATTAACCTTGGTATGCTTGAAGTGCTTAGTATGTTATATGAAAATCGGCCTGGACTCTTGGACATCTTCATATGCTTGGGGAGAAGCTTCTTTTATAAGCAGCAAGATGCACTGTAACTCGACAAAATCAAAGTTTATGTTATTGCATGTGTTATTTTGTCTCATTTATCCTAAGATGCTCATCTCTCTGCACAGCCTTCTTCACTTGGCCTTTCATTTTGGAAAAGAATGCATAGTTCCTATGCCAATGTTCAAAATTCATAGTGGACTTCGTGGTCAATGAGAGATTAGTAAAACATAGGAACGTCCAAACCAGATAATATTGATGATGATGATGATGGTTAACGTTCAATGAGACCAAACTTTGGTCTATCGGACCTAAAGAAACAAATTAATTAGTTTGTTCTAAAATTGTATTCCTATGCTCAAAGAGCTTGGTGAGAAGCGTCCCGAGCTCACTATAATTTTGACAAGTTAAAAGGCTAGGAAGGTCGGTATTGCAACAAAGATTATGAAACTGAGATCTAATGTGGGTGTACGCAGGGCACTCTAAGAGGAAGTGATTATTTCCTTGCTTTGCGTAACAAAAGTTGATAATGGGATCGACAAATGCTCACTTTCTCGAGTCTGAAATCATAATTTAATTCCCATGCTCTTGTTTTGGTTGGATGCGAAGTGGTTCTCTTCTATATACATCGTTCATCATCTCTTCTATGTATCGTGATTTATCTATACGATATAGTAGGGAAGAAATATATTCAGATATAAAACTATGATATTACCATTGGCGAATTCAAGTGTTATCTTCATAGTAGCATTCCTTTCGATTTTGAGGGTCTGAGATTGGACTGAAACCATCATGTATTTGTCAAGCAGCTACAAGCGCTTATTAATGTACAACAAGTCACGACATTATTCTAGTTGGATGCAAAGGAATTAGAAAGAGAAGTGTCGACTTTATTTCACTGTTCACACACCATGTTACATTTTGAGTTGCACACCATTGAGAACTCACCAACACAGTGGATTTCATTCCACTTGCAAGGCTTACCTCTTATCGTAGGGGTCCCCATTACAACTGTCATATCAATGAAGAGGGCCTTGAATCTCCCCAACACTTGAAATTGGGAAAACAAAGAATGCAGAAAAATAGAGCACACCAAAATTTGGAAAAAAACACCATGAGGAGACTACGCTCTCAACCTGTATTTATTAACTGAAGACAAATAAGTGCTTACAACAACCATACTTGAAAATAGGATCTACATTAATAAACTGGAATTTATCTAGGTAACTAACTAGTGCTCCATTATTTCCAAGTCTCCCCCTTAATGGAGAATAGAGGAGAGCGGATTGACTTCTACACCTAACATCTCTCTAAACAGTTCAAACTTAATCTTTCCAAGAGGCTTAGTGAAAATATCAGCAGTGTTTTGACAAGTGTTGGAATACATAAGAGCTATTTCATTGGACTGCAGTTTTTCTCTAACAAAATGAGACTGAGCATCAACATGCTTTGTCCTTGCATGATAAATCGGATTATTCGCCAGCTTGATTGAACTTTGATTATCACATTTGATCATTGTAGGTTCCTTTTGTTCTTCTCCAACATCTTGAAGAATTCTTCTCAACCAAACAACTTCACAAGTTGCTGCACACAAGGCTTTATATTTTGCTTCATTAGAAGACAAAGATACATTAGGCTGCTTTTTACTGCTCCATGAAACAATTCTAAATCCAATGCCAAATGCATATCCAGTGGATGATCTTCGATCATCCAGATTGCCAGCCCAATCAGAAGCTAAGTAACATGTCAACTCAACATCAGATGCATCAGTATATTTAATACCATAAGCAAGTGTTCCTTTTAGATACCTGAGTACCGCCTTTGCAGAATTCCAATGGCTTTCTTGAGGTTTTTCCATAAACTGACTTAACACACTCACATAATATGCAATGTCATGTTTGGTTGTAGTTAGATAATTCAAGCTTCCCACCATATGTCTATACATAGTGCCATTTACCTCCTTTGAACCATCATCACAAGAAAGTTTCACATTTTGTTGCATGGGAACAATGGAAGATTTACACTGATCCATTTGAAATATTTTAAGTATATCTCTGACATACTTACTCTGGCAAACAAAAGTTTGGCCCACATTTCTCCAAACTTCAAGACCTAGGCAGTAATGTAACTCACCAAGATCTTTCATTTCAAAAACTTGTGACAACTGCTTCTTGATTTCATCAATTAATTTGTCTGCATTTCCTGTAATTATTAAATCATCAACATATAAGGAAATCAATACTATATACCCATGCTCATCAAATTTGGTATACAGATTTGGATCACTCTTGCTCCTCATAAAGCCCTGTTGAAGAAAGAAAAAGTATATCTTCTCATACCATGACCTAAGTGCCTGTTTTAGTCCATACAATGCTTTGTTTAACTTACACACTAAGTGTTCTTTCCCATGTTCCACAAACCCTTAAGGTTGAGTAAGGTAAACCTCCTCCTTTAACTCACCATTCAAAAATGCAAATTTAACATCTAATTGGTGTAGCTTCCAATTATACTTTGTAGCTAAAGCAATTAAAAATCTGATAGTATTCAATTTAGCTATTGGTGCAAATGTTTTAGCATAATCAATACCTTATGTTTATGAATACCCCTTTGCCACCAATCTGGCCTTATATTTGTCTATACTACCATTTGATTTAAACTTGGGTTTGTATGTCCATTTACATCCAATGGGATTTTTATGTTTAAGCAATTCAATCAATTCCCAAGTATTGTTTTCCATTATAGATTCATATTCTTCCTCCATTGCATTTCGCCATTCATTATGTTCATTGGATTCATTAAAACTCATGGGTTCTATGACATTTGAAATGCTACTCATTAGGGCATAGTCTCTATACCTATCAGGAATTCAAACTTGTCGTGAATATCTTCTCAACTAATTATCTCCCTCCTCACTTTGTGAAGACCTGTCTTCATTACTAGATGACCTCGAACTGCTTGAAGTGTTCAAATCACTGAGTCCTTCTTGCTTTTGTAGTTGTGGTTGCTGATGTGGTGTCTGCTGCTATGATGGTTGTTGCTGCTGTTGCTCTTCTTTATCTCCTTCATCAAGAATTCTATGCCATTCCTCCTGACTGTTGTTGTCATGATTTCCTGCTTCCTGCTCATGGAAAAGTACATCTCTACTTGAAATACTTTGTGAGTAGAAAGATCAAACAGTTTGTATGCTTTAAATTCAGAACAATACCCTATGAAAATACATTTAATGGCTTTAGCATCCAATTTCTTCCTATTCTCCTTTGGAATATGTGCAAAATCCTTACACCCAAATATTTTCAAATTATGAACTGCAGGTTTGGAACCATACAAGGCTTCGAAAGGAGTAATATTATCAAGACACCTTGTTGGACTTCTATTCTTCAAATAGACTGCAGTAGTTATGGCTTCAGCTCAAAATGCATTCGAGAGATTCTTACCTTTCATCATACTGCATGCACACTCTACTAGAGTTTTGTTTTTCCTTTCAGCAACTCCATTATGATGTGGAGTGCGGGGTACTGTAAACTGCTGTACTATTCCATGATCTTTGCAATATTTGATGAAGTCCCCTGATTTATACTCTCCCCATTGATCTGAACAGAGGATTTTGATGGATTTTTTTGTTTGCTTTTCCACCATGTTTCTAAATTCCTTAAAGTACTCAAAAACATCAATTTTTCTTCTAAGGAAATAAACCCACGTGTATCTTGTGCAATCATCAATAAATAATAGAAAGTAAAATGCACCTCCTAAAGACCTAGTCTGCATAGGTCCACAAACATCAGTATGCACAAGATCTAACACGTCTCTCTTTATCTTATCAGGATTAGAGGGAAATTCATCTTTGTGTATTTTTCCTATTGCACATCCTTCATAAGCAACATTCTCATTCTTTAACATGGGAAGTCCTTCAACCATATCTTGTTTATGTAATAACAATAAATCATGATGATTGATGTGGCCATACCTTTGATGCCAAAGACTCTTTGTTGGCATAGTAGCAGAAGTTAGTGTGTGATATTCTTTGATGGTAATGTCAAGCTTGTATAGTCCTCATGCTCTAACTCCCGTTGCAACAGTTCTATATTGGTCCAACACATCCTTCACTATGCAATAATTCTTGAAGAATTCAACCTTCAAGTTCTGATTTGTAATGGTGGATACAAATCATCCGTATTTATGCAGGACCGCAACAAAATACGTAAATAACCATAGAAACAAAGATGCAGCAGAAATTACACTTCATTTCATTAATCAAAGAATTGAAACTTGTTTACATACATAATGGAAATAAACTAGTTAGAGTGTTGGTAGCTTATCTCTGAGAAGAGATGTGGCGGCTACATGCCTCTGAAATATGTGTTACAATGAGGCTCGAAAGCCTATATATTATTGAGAAACAATGGAAACCCTACACATCCAAAAACCTAACCCTAGGAGGTGAAACGCCAGAATATGGGCCCCGCTGGGTAACTTGGTACATCAATTCCCCGGGGTCGTAACTTTGGCATACTACCTCCGTTTGACGTGCATGATACATCGTTAGAAATATATACTCAAGGACTACATCCATAAACAACAAATGTTAAGTCCGAAATAGACTCATATTTTCCCAACCATTCGATGCTGAAAAAACGTCGTTTAGGGCCTCAAAACGGCTCCGGCAGTTTAGGACCCGAAAACTGCCAAAAATAGTAAATTGTGCTACAATTAAGGAAACTAGAAAACTAAAAGAAACAATGGTGGGGGTCCAAGTGGAATAGGTGGATGGACACCAATATCCTCCTGGATCATTCCTCCCCCCTTAGGAAGTAATGGTCCCCATTGCGTTGAGTTCCTCCATGAGATGAGGAAATGTCTGCTAAACTTGGTCCCTGGTGAGCCACTTTCCCTGGTGAAGGAGTTGGCTTGCTTTGACAACTCTATATAGTTGGATCTTCTGCTGGCGAGTGTTCTTGATATGTGTGTCCATAATTTGACCAGTTGTGTCTTGTTCCATGCAGTCGGGGTTTAACTCTGTTGGTGTGAGTTGTTCTGCCACGTTTGATGTGTCCAGTAGAGGTGAAAAGTAGGGTCGAAGGAGGTCCACATTGAACACTAGGTGCAGACCAAGGAATGGTGGAATAATGAGCTTGAAGGAATTGTCCTCGACAGCCTTGGTGATGGTGTATGGCCCATATTGGAGCGGGCGAAGCTTGCGGTGGGGTCCAGCAAGGCGCTCCTTCTGCAAATGTAGCCACACTTTGTCACCCACTTGGAAGTTGTGTTGCACCAGATGCTGATCATGCATCTACTTGTACTTGGCATTGGATATGTCTTATATGTCATGAAACTGTTGGAAAATGGACTGAATGCGCTCAATGAAATTGTTGGCCTTGGAAACTTCAGATTGGACATGAGTCGAATTAGCCTGAGTAGCTGCAAATGGCATGGCTACGTCAATGGGACATAGTGGCTGGAATCCCAAGCCCACCTGAAAGGGGCTATGGTCGGTTGAGATGTGGAGGGCCTAGTTATAGCTATGTTGTACATAGGGGAGGCTCTCATCCCATGTGTGTAGATGCTTTGAGTTGTACATGCACAAAATGTGTATGATCATCCTCTTGACGACCTCTGTTTGGCCATCAATCTGGGGATGGAAAGCTGTGGATTTTGTGAGCTTGGTGTCTAGCATTGACCATAGGCTAAGACCAAAATGTACTAAGGAACCTGTTGTCACGATCTAAGATTATAGACTGTGGGATCCCAAAGTGTACTCACACTCGTTCAAATAAGAGTTTAGCAGTGGCTTATGTTGTGATATTATTCTTGCAGGCCGCCATTATGGCCATCTTTGAGAATCTGTCGACGACCACGAACACACAGTCGTTTCCATGCTTAGTAGAAAGAATGCCCAACATGTAATCCATGGAGATGGATCATAATTATTTATTTATGTTGTTAAATTAAATGTAATTGAATTAAAAAAAGACGACATTGGTCATGATTGTTAAATTTCAGATATGAGAATTGAGTGCCCCATTGTCTCTATGGTGAAATGAGGTGGTTGGGTACATTACATTTTACTTGATTTTACATTGCAATTTTGGTCCAAGCTGAATTTGATTAACCTCGCAAATCATCTTGGAAAATTTATCATTGTAGATAATCAGATGTTTCATTATGGTGATAAGCGCATGACAAAGGTTCTAGTGGAGTTCAATGTGGCTGCAGGTTTGCTAGAGCAGGTGGATATATGTTGGGATGATATATTTTTTTGTTGGCAAATATGGAAATATAGGTTGGCTATAGTTGTCATTGATGTCAAGCAGAGTTCAGTAATGACAAAGGACTAACCAAGAGATGATGGAAAACATAAGGATGTCAAAAGAAGTGATGGCATGGCATATATGAGGATGTGGCATGTGTGATGAAGCTTGAAATACAATTGATGATGTTCTAGAGCCATTAGGAAGTCATTATAGAAGTTTTGGAAAAATATGGCAATTTGAAGAAATTCTTGAAAATAACTAAGTATTGAAAAATTAGTTCAGGAGGCCTCATAGAGATGCCTGCCACATAGTGTAGGTTGATATAGATGCCCGCCGCATATGACCGGGGTGTATTCTGGTAGTTTTTCTACCCAGCCATGGTCTAAGTCAGTCAAAAGAATCTTTGAGGAATAAATTAGAAGCCTGCCAAAATAAGAAAAAGTCTGTTTTTGATGATAAAATTAAGTTGAAGAGACATTTGTAAATGCCCTCCAGAGATTGTCCTGATGATAATAAAATTATCTAAGGGCTTAAGGTTGTTCTTTGATGAACTAGATACCTAGCCATGTTCTTATTTTTTATTATGGTGACTTCATGAGGAAAATATCAGCCTGCCAAAAGAGGTAAAAACAGTGTTTGAAGCAAATTGAACCAAGTCTAGGAAAATGTATACATTGGCTAAGTGTGGAAAACTAGAGTCTGAGAGCCCACTTACAAATGCCCACCAAAGGTTTCTCCTATATAAATAAATTAAGTAAAAAAGCATGGGAATGTTCCTTGTTGAAGTGGTTATCCAGCCAAGAAGTCACTTTTCCTTTGGGTGATCACACGTGTGAATATTGACTCTACCAAAATAGGAAGAAGTGTGTTTTTGATGTTTTAAAAGGGTTCGGGAGACCACTTTCAAATTCCCACAAGTTTTAGTGAGTTTGTTAGCAAAACTCAATGATGCAAGGGTTTTGTTCATTATTGAAATGGCTTTGTAGCCATGTTATTTGTTTTCCTTATAATGATCAAATAAGGAATCTGTCAGACTACCAAGTTGAGTAAAATACTACTTTACATACAAAAAAAGGGGAATGGTTTCCTGTGTAAAGTGCTTGCACAAGTTGTAAAGGATGTCCACATAGGGCCTTACAATATACAAGCAGTGAAGCATGTGTAAGCTCTTTAAAATCTGTTTATGCATCTACATGAGTTGTTAGAGGAGTTCTTGACCACTGTGTGAAAGAAGAGAAACTTGCTTGGAGATTTGAATCTGCGTGGAGATACGAGCCATTGTTAAGAGCCTAGAAGATCCCTTGGGTGAACATTCGGAGTGCATGAATCTGTGAGATCAGAAAAAGAAATATCAAAGCACTTCAATATCAAAGAGCACATGAAGATCCAGAACGCTAGCAAAATAAAAAAATCAAAGCTCGATTAGGCTTAACTCCTTGACTTCGTCACAAGAAGGCCCACGACCTTGAAAGATAACACTGCCAATTTGTTGCAAGAACAACTATTCGTTGTGTTAAATACAAAATTTCCAATCCTTTGAACAAAGAATGCCCACGTGAGAGAGCTCTGAAGAGAACCATGCGCAAGAGTAAAATGAATCCAATAAAGAACCATTCACATGAGAAACACATGGGAGAAGATGGTCAAATGTTAATAAGCATTGACATGAAAATATGGGTTATGAGACGAGCCAATTCCTCCATCGATGTGAATAAATAAACACAGAGCCATATACAATGTAGTGTTGTGTTAAGAAAGGAACCTGATCCGTTTCCATAGTGCTCAACCAGCCGTTATCACTCCAGTTGCAAGAGGTTTGAAGAAGCAATGTAAACATCCAGGAAGATCATTCACAAGATTTTTACACCCAAAATCAATGCCAATGCCCACAGATTTCATAGATTTTCATACACACAATCCAAAATTTTAAATTCAGCTCATGCATTCTAAACTTGTGTCGGTTCAGAATTTGCCTTAAAGAGGCAACGATCAATGAAGACAGAGTGTGACAACATAATCTTGGTTAAATGATAAAAGAAACAGAGTTATTAGTGTGTGTGTTAAACATAAATAAAAAGAGAAACGCTTCAAGAAATGAGGTTGTCTTAAAAAGGGCATGATTACCCAGATAAACAAAACTGAATGTTAATTATAAAATAGTGTTATAGCTATGGTTTGGAAAAGGCGTGATTGCCTAGTTGAAGATGTGCGACCAACATGCTGATTCAAAGGGTGTCATTATGAAAGGATGTGTCTGTCCAGATTAATGAGATATTTAAAGTGAAGATTCAAATTGGAAGTGTGTGTATCTCGATGGATTATTTTGTATCTTGGTAGTTATTCTATCCATGGATTTGAACCTAGTGTTCATCTCTAAACAGATTGGAATCTGTTGACAGGTTGAAGCTTGTCAGAGGATTGTATTCCTCATTACATGCTGAGCCATGTATACAAGTTGGGTCTTGTAAGATAATTGGGTTTCTCCATTTAGCTGGGGCTAGATAATTATTTGTAGAACATAATTATCTTTCGATATTTTTATGTTTAATATCTCATGTGTATATATATTTATGATTGGAAAATGGTATGACTGTTTAAATGTCATTTGTGCTTTGGAAAATAAATTTTTAATAGACACTGATTCACCCCCCCCTCCCCTCTCAGTGTCTAAGACCTGTTTCTACATTTTTTTACCAAAGATGGGATTACAAGGGTATTCCATTTAGATGCCATCATTGTTGAAGAATTGCAATTTTGAAAAGAATGGTCTATTGTTTAGCGCATCTATTTGGAGGATTCTTCCACTAAGGAGTTGGATTCTATTGATGGGCCACTGACTCAAAAAATCCATTTGAACCAAACACTTCCAGAGTTTGATTTTGAGGACACAAATGGATACTTTTCTCCATGTAAGTTCTCAATTTCTTCTCCTACCCCATATTAATGATTTTCCTTGAATGAATTACAGTTTGTGAAGCCAGTTGAAAGATTATTCTACTAGAATTGGGGGAAATCCGGTTTTGTTATATGATGGGGTGGGTCAGGACTCTTGTCAAACTTTGGTTTCAAATATTATTGAATCTTGTCAAGTTGGTTTGGTATCTCCTTGTCCAAACCTTGGTAAATATGCTCCTAAGTGTGGTGATGAGTTAATAGTCTTGAATCTCATTATTTCTAGTCATAGGTCATTCCTAGATCAAAACCCTTAGGGAGATATGGATGATTTTTTGGCTATGAATCCTTCCTCCCTCATATTTTTTGGGTGGGGGAGAATGAATCCTATTATAATTTATGAGTGTATAGATGATTTCCCACCCTTAGGGTCCAATAAGAGCACAATGGTGATGGATGATATAACATGGCAAGTTCCCTTTCAAGTTTCTTTTGAGAAGGTATATCCATCCTATATTTAAGTTTAAAAATCCCCTATGTTTGTGTTTTTTAATGTTAAAATTAATCCCAATATTAGATCAATTGAATTCACAAAATTGCTTGAAAAACATGCATAGATCCACTCAAATTGGAGACTGAATTTGGTGCATAACACTAACTTGAATTAATTAATGATACATCAGCTAGTATTATATAGGAATAGGTTGTCCATACATGTCATTACATTAGGGATTCGAATTCCTAAGAAGGCAATTTGAATCCTCACAAAAGAAGGATTACTAAAACTAAAAAATCCCCCCTAGGTGCATAAAACACTTTCCAAACCAGTCAAGAAGGTCACAAAATGGATGACTGAGGTGTATAAACTGATAAGTAATGGAAAGTGAATATACTCATGCTTTCAGGAGATAAAAATATGTAGGATGAGTTGTGCAAAAAACATGGCAGATTCCATGTGACTAGCTTTCACCTTTTTCCTTAGAAGCAATCAAACTCGGGATAAGGAAGGAATGTGCACCTACTTAACTGGGAAATTTGTTGAGTTGTCATAATCTTATCTAGAATATTATGAAGGCACTCCCGGAGGATTTTTTGGCAAGTTTTGACCAAGTGGTGCAAGTGGATGCCAACTAGCTAGTGTAGGACCTTGGAAATTAATCAAAAAGATTAATTATTGTATCCTAAGTATGGGAATGGGTTTTTGGTTATTCTAACACCCCCTATTAAGCTTGAATTATGTGAAATATTAGAAATATATCAAATATATAGGGAATAGAAACAATACTCATTCGCCCTTTACATACTGCTTGTTCATGAAAAACAAGGAAAGAGGCAAAATCACATGGAGAAAATCCTCCCTCAAAACATGAACATGAAACAAAATTTGTGAAATCTTGTATTCAATCATTCTTCACCATATGATCAGCTATCCCAAGAAGTGATTTGATATTGTTGAAAGGCTTCTTAGAGAATCCCTTGGTGAATATGTTTGCAACTTGTTCAGATGATGCAAAGTAGTGCACAGCAATGATCTCATCATGCACAAGTCCTCTAATGTAGTGCATATGGATATCTATGTGTTTGGTTCATTGCCTTTGTACTAGGTATATTGATATTTGAATAGTACTTTGGTTATCACAATAAATTACTATGGAGTTGTCATATTCAAACCCAAACTCTCCAAGTACACTTTGTAACCATACACATTAAGTAGTTGTATTCACAGCTCCTTTGTATTCTGCCTCTGTAGAAGAAAGTGAAATGGAACTTTGCTTTTTTACTTGACCAGTTGATTGGTCCATCTGCAAGCATAAACACATATCCATAAGTTAATTTTCTATCAATGGTATCACCTGCCCAATCAAAGTCAGTAAAACCAACTAACTCTAGGTTAGATTTTGCAACATAGAGATTCCCATGTGTCTTTGTTCCATGTAGAAAGTGTAATATAATTTTTGTTAACCTACAATGGATTTCATGTGGCTACTGTATCTCTCTATATGCTACACTTACTGCATGAGAAATATCAGGTCTAATGTGAGTCAAATAGAGAAGACAACCAACTAGTTGCCTGTACAAAGTGTTGTTTTCCAGGAGAGTTGAGTTTGCTTCTTCAAGTTTGACGCCTGAGAGAACAAGAGTCTTTCTTAGCTTACAGTATTTAATTTTGAACTTGTTTAGTAGTTTTGAATCATATTTGGACTAATTTACTTTGATTCCAATATCCGATTGAGAAATCTCAAACCCCAAAAATTGGCTCAACAATCCCAAATCAGTCATGGAGAATGTTACATTTGAGAACCGTAGATGTACATGCTAAGATGAGAGCTACTAGAAATAAATTGTGCAGTGAAATAATTAATATCAATCTACACTGAGCAAAGACTTCATGACACCAATTTCAGATTAATCGAACAAGAATTGCTCATATAATCACAACATTAATCTTCATTCATTAATCAGTAATACAATGATAGTACAATAAATAGAATTATAATATTGTGGATAGTATTCGAATATACCAACTCTAATTGATTGTTTAGCTAACTCAGTGTAGAAAAATCATAGCTGGAGCTCACTATTCTAACTCTAGATGTCTAAATCAGTATACAACTAGTTAACTAATGAGGTAGGTGGACAAAAGGTGCCATTCTCCCTGCATGCATGCAAAACTGGTGCTAAGCTAACTGATACTAATCTAACTGAAAGTAACTGGAGGATAACTCAACATAACTACTTACCTACCACAACCAACTGAAGGTGACTTTTGGTGGCACTCAGAGTGGGATCCTATAATGTAGGGATTGGTCCCTATGGTTTCTAAACTTATGCAATAAGGTGCATTAAGTGGCATATGACCCTTAGGTGTGTCCCCCATACTCTAGTATAGTGATAATAACCCCTTAAGTTAGTCAAAATGACGGAATAGACTATATTGGACAAAGGAGGATTAATTAATTCTAACACCCACCCTTAATCCTAACTTTGGACAACTTGGGCCCTGGAAACTAGGCCAAAAGTCACCCATACAATCTAAATGAAATAAAATACTGCTTAATAAAATAAGGAAAATGGGGAAAAGCTCATGGGAAACCCCCCCCCATCAAAATAAGCAGGAATCAGGAAACAATGAATCACTTCTTTACACCGAGGGTAGGGTAGTAACGCAGTGTGATAGTCTTGTCATGCACTAGTTCTCGAATGTAATGCATGTGAACTTCAATATGCTTCATCTGTTGCTTCTAGAGTATATCACTGGGTATCTTTATGGTAATCTGGTTGTCACAATAGATGTCCACTGAAGGTGAAGTGCGAATCTCAAATTCTGTCAAGATGCCATGCAACCAAACTGCCTGAATAGTTTCATTCACAACCCCCCTATATTATGCTTATGCTAAAGAGAGTGCAAGTGTTTCTTGCTTCTTATTGGAAAAAAACATTGTTGCAGATCCCAACATAAACACAAAACCTGAAGTGGATTTTATATCATTCCCATATCCATCCCAGTATGAATATGTGAAGCTAATGAGATCTAATTGTGCATCAACTGTATAATGGATCCCATAGTCTCTAGTACCCTGCATATAGTGCAATATGCACTTTGTTTCCTTCCAGTGAAGCTCATGCTACTCTTGTATGTATCTAGAAGCAACACTTACAACATACGATATATCTGGTCTCGAATATGTGAGGTATAAAAGGCTCCCAATGAGTTGTCTAAAAATATTGTTGTCAACCAATGGAGTAGAACCACCTTCTTCTAGCCTGATGCCATATAGGAAGGGAAAAGGATTTACTTTACAGTCTTCCATGTGGAATCTTGTAAGCAAATGTGATGAATATCTAGACTGTGAAATCATGATTCACGAAGTCTTTTGACTTACTTCGAGACCAATTAATTTTCTCAATAGTCCTAGATTTTTCATAGTGAATGTTTTATTCAAAGTTGACTTGATGTTTCTCAATCCATCAAAAGAGCTGCTAGTAATGAGCAAGTCATCCACATATAGGACACTCAAAAATAATGAGCCCTCTTTCTTCTGCATGTAAACATTGCAGACAAATTTTCATCTATCAAATGTGACATAAGAAAGGCATCCATCTTGGAATACCATGCCCTTGGGGCTTGTTTGAGCCCATAAAGAGATTCCATTAATTTGCAAACTAAGGATGAATCTTCAATTTACCCCCAAGGTTGTTTCATGTAGATCTCCTCTTTCAGGTCACCATGGAGGAAGGAACTCTTCACATCCATGTGATGTACCTCCCACCTCTTTGAAGCTGCAATTTCCAAGACTAGTCTAATGGATTCCATTCTTGCTACTGGAGAAAATGTCTCATTGTAGTCCGATCCATGGACTTGTGAGTATCCTTTTTCCACCAACCAATCCTTCTCCTTGGTTTTGATTCCATTAGATGATATATTGGTCTTGTAGATCCATTTTGATTGGACTAATGTCCTCCTAGGGGATAAGGTAACAAGCTCCCAAGTTTTGTTGTCTTATAGTGAATCAAATTCCTAATCCATGATTGCTTTCCATCTTGGATCATGGCAAGCCTCTTTGGATGTTTGAGGATCTGATCCCATCATCATGAAATGCTTCTCACAGAGAAGTGGATCTATATAGGATAGTGCAACATTCTCATTCTGATACTGGGACCTTGTTCTTCTTCTATCATCTGGATTCCCAACAACATCCCCAACTACTTTAATGAGATTTTGGGCCCATTTAGGATGATGAGATGGAATAGATGTTGGATCTAGACCTATATCCTCTTGAGGTGTAATATCAATATCAAGATCATGTTGATATTCTTCCTCATATTTTGAATCTGAAACATTAGACGATAAATTTGTATCTACAAATGGAAATAAATGAGATTTTATACCTTTATTTGCTTCAAATGAAAGTTGAGATTGTATTGAATATGATTATGGCATGAAGTGTGAGAATGCATATGCTTTTGAGACATGGATTGAAACACCTTTCGCTATAATGTTCCTAGTTGAGACATTTGAGATCTCTACTGAGTTAGGACCAAATAATACTCGCTTTGGTGAGCCAGTATGTGTCATTTGATATACAAATAAGAAATTTGCTGCAAGGGGGCACATAGAGTTCATTTTATACTCTCCATGTTGGATTTTAATAGAACCTCTCCCTACAGCCGAGATTTGTGATTCATCCCCCATATGAATTCTAGGTCCTCCTAAGAGATCCAGATAGGTGAAGGATTCTTTGGAAGCAACCATATGGTTGGATGCTCCTAAATTAATTAGATAAGCCTTTGAACAAGAGAAGCTTGCTATTAAGGCATGGAAGCTCTCATATTCTTCTTTCTATTGTCCAACTTTAGACCTCTTTGCACTTTGTGGAAGAGAAATATTGTTCTATTCAAGGAGATTTGTTAGTTGATCAATGGTTTTCTTCATGCATTGGCTCTCTGGATAAAAGCCTCTCATACAATAGGAACACTTCTCTCAAATTTATTCTTCTTCTTGGAACTTGAGGCTCCATTGGAAGATTTTTTATTATCCTTTGGCTTCAAATCAATATTTTTGGTCTCCTTCCCTTTTTGCTTCCCTCTTGCTTAGGCATCGCTAGAGTCTCTAGCTAAGAGTACCTGATTCTTAGAGATTTGAAGAACTCCCATATGAATCAATTTGTCTTGCTCTTGGATCAAAGACTCCACAAAAGCATCTAGATAAGGCATTTTCCAATTTGGAATGGAAACTCTTATGGAATGGAAAGTAGAGACAAATACTGAAAACTCTAATCCAAGCTTTCTTAGAATTGACAGCACAATTTGTTAATCCTTCCTCTCTATCCCACATTTTTTGCATTGTAGTATTGGGGCTTTGTATTTCGAAAAGAAATGTTGAGTAGTCTCAAAACTGCTGAGTTGTAGTGCAATGAGTTCATTCTCCAGAATATGGAATTTAAGCTCATCTTGTTTTCCAAACAAAGATTCAAGCTTGTCTTGTACTTCCTTCAGAGTTTTGAGTCCCTCAAGGTGGAACAAAAACTCCATGGATATGTGAATGCACATGAAGCTGAAGGCTTCATCTAGTTGGTTCATAAACTTGGATTTCTCAACATACTGATGGGGTTAATATTCTCTTCCCATTGTCATCTTATATAGTCCCTTGTTGCGTAAGGATATCTGCATATATGCCCTCCAATCAATGTAATTGAAGGTTGTAAGGATTCTGGGTGTAAGAGCAGAAGAATTCTCCATTTCATTTTATGTTGATCATTCAAATCTTTAAAATCTGCATAGGTACCTGTAAAAAAATCATTGCAAAACAATCTAATTCACAATCATATGTTAGTTCAAACCCTTCCACCTCGACATGTGCACATTTTCAGAGTCCATCACACCTAGATAGACTTCTCTGGACATAATCTAGAGGGAGAAATGCAATGATTCTAGGAATTATGTGGAAACTCAACTGCTTATGGTGCAAGCATGGAGGTTTCTGAGGTTTTTCGTTTTAGCTTGAGCAAGGATAGGATACCATGTTAAATTTTAGAAACATATATCTATAGGCTAAGATGAGAGAATTGGAAAGAAATTATGTAGTGGAATAATTAATATCAATGTACACTGAGCAAATAATTCATGACACAAATTTTAGATTAATAGGACAAGAATTGCTCAGATAATCACAACATTAATCTTCATTCATTAATCAGTAATACAATGATAGTACAATAAATAGAATTGAATATCGTGGATAGGATTCGAATCTACCAAATCTAACTGACTGTTTAGCTAAATCGGTGTGGAAAAATCACAGCTAGAGCTCACTGTTCTAACTATGGATGTCTAAATCAGTCTAGAATCAATTAAATGATGAGGTAGGTGGACAAAAGGCACCACTCTCCCTACATGCATGAAAAATCGGCACTAGGCTAATTGATAGTGATCTAACTGAAAGTAACTGGAGGATAACTCAACATAACTCCTTACCTACCACATCCAACTGAAGGTGACTGTTGGTGGCACTCAAGGTGGGCTCCTATAATGTAGGGATTGGTCCCTAGGGATACTAAACTTATGCAATCGAGTGTGGTAAGTGGCATATGACCCTTAGGTGTGTCCCCCATACACTAGCACATTGATAATAACCCCCTATGTTAGGAAAAATGACCAAATAGACTATATTGGACAAATGAGGATTAATTAATCCTAACAGAGAAGGCATGTTTCAATGCATCCTTCAAGGAGGCAATTTCTTGCATGGAAATTACTGTCATCAAGACGCCATCCACATACAATACAATAATAATGATTGAACCATGAATAAACTTCAAATAGACATTTGTACTAGACTTGCATCTATTAAAGTTCCGTGATAGAATAAAGCCATCAATCTTGGCATACCAAGTTCCGGGAGCTTGTTTTCACCTATATAGTGATTATTTCAACCTAAACACAAGAGACGGATTAGTAAAAAAAAAATATGGCTGCTGCATATATATATCTTCTTTGATATGTCCATGTAGAAAGGCACTCTTCACATCCATGTGATGTACCTCCCATTGCTTGGAAGCAACAATGGCCAAAACTAGTCTTGAAAGAGTCCATCTTTTCCAGTGGTGCAAAGCTCTCATTGTAGTTAATGCATTGGAATTGGTAGAATCCCTTAGCCACTAAAATTTCCTTATACTTCATAGGAGAGCCATCAACAACAAACTTTGTCTTGAATACCCATTTGCACTTGACTAGTTTTCTCCCTAGTGGAAGATTGGCTAGTTCCCATGTCTCATTCTTCTAGAGCGAATGGTATTCCTCTTTCATGGTTGTTTTCCATATTGGATATTTTTAAGCTTATTCATATGTTTTTGTATCATATTCAATCATTATATAACACTTCTCGAAAAATCATGGGTCCTTGACAAAAAGGGCACTCTCGGATTGAGATCTAGTTCTTCTAGGATCATTAGGATTCTGAGCTAGTTCCCCAGCTGCTTGAATGGTATTTTATTCCCACTTTGGTCTTGTGGGAGTGTTAGGATATGAAATTAAATCTTCATTATCAGACATATCATAATCATAGATCTTATTATATTCTTCGCTTACAATCAGAGGTGGTGGTGGCGAAGAGGATTCTCCAATTTTTGTTGTTGGTAAAGCTCTTCTTCAAATTGAACACTCCTTTCAATGAAGGATTTTTGAGTGATCATGTTGATCATATTATACCCTTTGGAATATTGTGAATACCCAACAAATATGCACTCTTGAATTTTGGGTTCCAAATCCCTCCTCCTTTTTGGTGGAATTCTATCCCAAGCTTTAGAGCCAAAAATCCTGAAGTGTGACACATCAGGCTTGTGTCCACTCCAAGCTTCAAAAGGATTGATTCCAATAATATATTTGTGAGGCACCCTATTTTGGAGATAGGATGCATAGTTGATTTCTTCAACCCAAAAATTTGGTGGAAAATTTTTAGACTCCATCATGTAAGTGGCCATCTCCTTAAGATATATATTCTTCCTCTCAGCAACATGATTCTGCTGAGGTGTGTAAGGAATAGAGTGCCCCATATGGATACCTGCATAGTCACAATATTGTTTAAATTAAGATTTGATGCATTCACCACCATTATCATATCTGAGGACTTTTAGATTTCTTCCAGATTGGTTCTCTACTATGGCTTTAAAACCCTTGAAGAGGTCAAAAGCTTCTTATTTGTACTTGAGAAAAAAGACCAAACAATATCTGGAAAAGTCATGAATGAAGGTTAGGACATATTTGGATTGACTCATTGAAATATGAGAAAAAGGACCAGTTATATCACTATGAATAAGCTCAAGGGGTGCAGTGGTTCTCTTATGACAGACTCTCTCATATTTGTGCTCTGGTTGTTTTCCTAGAATACATCCTTGACACACTCCTTTATAAAACTTGTTTCTGGGTAATCCTATGACCATATATTTGTCACATAAATCATATAAATATTTGTAGTTAAGATGGCCAACCCTTTCATTCCATAGATTTATAGCTTCATTAGCATGAGTGAGGAGAGCGGAGGGATTTGAGTATGGCACGAAGTGTGATAATTTGTACACTTTATAGCTATGATCAACATAACATTTTTCTTTGACTCTACCATTCGATATTTTACTGATTTCAACATTATTGGGGGTGAATACAACCTTCTTAGGTGACCCAGTGTGAGTCATCTGATAGACTGACTAGAGGTTGACAGTAAGACCTAGGACATACAAAACATTATTGAAGGAACCATGGTTAAGATCTATTCTACCCTTCCCTTTACATTTAGTTTTAGAATCATCCCCTAATACAATATTAGGACCATTTGAATCATCAAGAGAGGATAAGGCCTCCCTTGTCGAATCCATGTGCCTTGAATCTCAAGAATCAATGATAAAGGAAGAGGATCTTACAGTGCTTGCAACCTGTGCATGAACTCTCTCCTTGTCTTTGAAATTTGATGCCCCTTCCTTCTTTTGTGCACCTTCAAGAAGAGAGATGTTGTTCTTTTCAAGAAGTTGAGTCAACATATCGATTTGTTTCTTCACCTTTACCTTTCTTCTTTTGGGAATTATTCTTTGAGGTGGAAGACTCCTCATGAGACTTAGAATTCTCTTTCTTTTGATCAGGAGTATTCTTTGAATTCTTCTTGCCTTTGGAATCCACCTTTGAATCTCCAACAACCAAATATTGATCTTTGGAAGGATTGATGGCGCCCATCATGACTAATTTATCATGCTCATGGGTCAAGGATTGCATGAAATTTGCAAGTGAAGGAATCTTCTAGTTTTGAGCTGTTCATTTTGTTGCATGGAAGGTCGATACAAACACTGAATAGTCAAGTCCAAGCTTCAAAAGTATAGCCAAGACTAGTTGTTCATCTTTGTTTTCAATACCGCACTACTTTAACTGAAGAACAAGAGCTTTGAACTTGGAGAATTAGACTTGTAAGGAATCAAATGCTTAGACTCAGCGAGACAATATCATTCTACAGTGAATGTCCCCTAATTTCTCCTGTCTTTCCAAATAAGGTTTGGATTTTCTCCCATACTTCATTTGGTGATGTCAATCCATCTAGATGGAAAAGAAGGTCTCTAGAAATACTAACAGACAAGAGACCATACGCCTCATCTCTCCTGTTGTGCCACTTGATATTCTTTTCTGTTGCATTGGTATCAACCTCATTTTCCATGGTCACTCTAAAGAGGCCTTTGCTCCTCATCAGAATCTCCAGATGTACCATTTGAAGTATTTGAATGGAGTCAAGATGATATGGTGATATTGATCCATTTCTTCAGCAACTGCACCCTGAACAGACTGAATGTGCTCCTTGGGAGAGTGATGTTGACCCTACAAAATCAATAAGAGATAAGAACAATTTAGCTAAAGGATATTTGATACCATGTGAAATTTAATCCCAAGCTTAGACCAATTGAACTCACAAAATTGGTTGAAAATCATGCATAGATCCACTCAAATTGGAGACTGAAATTGGTGCATAACACTAACTTGCATTAATTAATGATCCATCAGCCAGTGTTATATAGAAATAGGTTGTCCATACGTGTCATTACATTAGGTATTTGAATTCCTAAGGAGGCAAGTTGAATCATCACAAAAGCAGGCTTACTAAAAGTCAAAAATCCCCCCTAGGTGCATAAAACACTTTCCAAACCCGTCAAGGAGGTCATGAATAGGATGAATGAGGTGTATGCGATGTTAAGTAATTGAAATTCAATATACTCATGCTTTCAGGAGAGAAAAATATGGGGGATGAGTTGTGCAAAAAACAAGGAAGTTGCCATGTGACTAACTCTCACCTTTTCCTTAAAAGCAGTCAAACTCAGGATAATGCAAGAATGCGCACTTACTAAACTAGGAAGTCTACTGAGTTGTCAGAATATTATCCAAAACATTATGAAGGCACCATTGGAGGCAATTTTGGCAAGTTTTGACCAAGTGGTGCAAGTGGATGCCAGCTAGCTAGTGTAGGACCTAGGAAATTAGTCAAAAAGATTAATTATTGTATCCTAAGTATGGGAATGGGATTTTGGTTATTCTAACAGTTAATAAACCTTATGAAAATCCCATTTATTCCCCTATCATTTCGATTCATCATCATTATGTTACAATTTGAAAAAAATAAAATAAAAATAAAGGAGGTTTGGATAGGATGGGGAAGACGAATTTGGATTGTGGTGTTTCTTTAGGGGTTTACATTCCTTTATTTGATAGATTAAAAGATGTCGATGATGGAGAATTTAAAATTGTGTCTAATTATGGGTTTCTTAGAGAAATGCATCCCACTATGATGGTTCCTTATTGTATTCTATCTCCTTCAACATTAGGGGGCTAAGCGGCGGCCCTAAATTTAGATCCCTCAATCAGTTTTTTGAAACCAATAGAGTTGATCGATTCCTTATCCAAGAAACTATGTCTTTGGTTGTTAAAGCTTGTGAACATTTCCTGAATATCTTCCCTAGTTGGGAAGTGTGTGCTACAAACACAAGTGGCCTTTCTAGAGGTTTATTGTCGATTTGGAACCCTCTGATGTTTTCTCTCTCTCCTTTTAAAACTTGTGTTGACATCCTACTTGAAGGGAAAGTTATAGGTTTTGATCATGAGATTAAGATTGTGATTTGTTATGCCCTTTATAAACATAGGAAATATTTTTGGGACACTTGATTCAAGTGGCCTTCTTAATGCCCAAAATTTTATTATTGTTGACGATCTCAACTTAACCTTGCATTCAATTGAATGTTGGGGTTTGCAGTCCTATATTGATCTTTTATCAGAGCTTTTCCAAAATATTTTTCAAAGGTACAATTTGTTGGATGTTGCTCCTAACAAACAGTGTTCTACCTGGAAGAATAAAAGGTTGGGGGTGGATGGTATTGGTAAAAGGATTGACCGCTTCTTGGTGTCAGACTCCTTAACTAGCTCTTGTTTGAGATACATATCCTAGACTATTCATTTTCCAATATCTAATCATAATCCTAACTATTTACAACTTGATTAGACTATGTTTATTTGAAGTTTCCTTTTAAAACTAATCAAATTTGGCTTAAGCATGAATATTTTGTAACATGGTCAGAACATCATGGAATAATATGGATATTCCAAGTGGACTGGATGATTTGGAGAAATTGACCTTGAAATTTAAAAAGCTGAAGGATTTAGTTGTAAACTAGATTGAGCTTAAGGAAGAACAATAAAATTTCTCTGTGTAAAATTGAAGAAAATATCAACAACATCCTTGTTGGTAATATGACTAGAAATATTTCTCAAGAGGAGAGGTCTATTCTTTTAGAACTTGAAAGCAAAAAAAATCATTTGCTGAAATTGGAGGAAGAAGCTTGGCAATTAAAGAGTAGGTCCTTATGGATTTCCAAAGGAGATAATAATTACAAATTACTCCATAGGATTGTGAGTTACAGAAAAAACATTAATCATTATTTGGGATATCAAGAATGATGAGGGGTTTTGGGTCTCTCCTCAATGGGATTTAGAGAAGTCTACTATTTCTTTCTTCAATAATCATTTTAAGGATACCAATTTAGCTGATATTGGTGCACAAATGAAGGTGGTTAGTCATTATCTTGCTTTATTTACTAGAGAAGAAGGTCTATAGATTGGTAAATCAGTTATTATTGAGGAAGTGGAAAGTGGTTTCTCAAAATTCACCAAGATAAGAGCCCGAGGACAGATGGATGTCTAGTTGAACTCTTCTCCACCTTCTTTGATATTATTGTGGTTGAGATGTCCAGAACACAAGGGTATATGTTTGGTTCTTTAAATTCCACTTTTATTTATCTAATTCCTAAGTGTGATAATCCGTAAACCTTTTTGGACTTTAGGCCCATTTCCCTATGTAATTTGGTCTATAAATTGGTGAGCAAGACCATTGGAAATAGAATCAAACCAAAATTTCAGAGGTTGTCTCTAAAAAGATATTTGTATTTCCTACCAATAGGAAAATCTTGGATGTTATAGGGATTTCTCAAGAATTCCTTGACTTTGTTAAGATTAAAAATCTAAATGCTTTAATCCTGAAAATGGATCTTTCTAAAGTATACAATAAGGTTAATTGGATTTTCCTTAGATAGATCCTTATGCACAATGGACTTCCCTTGGAGGTTACGAACTAGATAATGGCATGTGTTACTTCGACTTGATTTGTTGTTCTTGTCAATGGAACCCCTACAAGTTTTTTTAGCAGCTCTAAAGGTCTTAGGTAGGGTTGTCCCCTATCTTCCCTTTTCTTCTTACTGATTATTAAAGGCTGAAGCAGGATGATTGTTAATGCAAAAGGAAGGGATGTTTAACCGACATAAAAATCTCATATGCTATGCATATCACTAATTTGCTATTTGCAGATGATGTTGTATTATTTGGAAATGTCTCTTTGGCTCTTTTGTATTATTTTTGTTTTTTGTTCTTCCACGAGTATGGAGATAAGTATGGAAAATTTCACTTTCTATCAACACAAAGTCAATGAATATATCTTATCTCAAATTTGTTCATTTTTTCTTCTTAAAGTGGAAAGTTTTGATTCAAGGTTTAAATACCTTGGGTATGTGTTGATGCATAACAATTATAAATATGAAGATTGGATGTGGTTGGTGAACAAAATCGATAAAAGAATCACTTTGCTCAAATCGATACTGATTGGTATTATGTATATTAGTTCGCATTGGTTAAAGTGCCTCAATTTATCATTAGTCTCAACGAGAAAACGATGTTCCATTTCTTATGGGTTGGATCAAGTACATAACACAATTTTCATCTAGTGTCATGGGAGAGATTGGATTTTCCTAAATCTATGGGGGGGGTGTGGGATATCAAAAACTTGAAATGATTTAATATGGACCTATGTATGAAAAGCATGTAGCGTGGATTTTTTCACAGTGGTTTATGGAGCCAACTTCATAAATCCAAATACCTTAATGGTAAGGTTGTCCTACAATGGTTTAGATCCTATGAAAAATCTATTAGTGGTGTGTCAATTATTTGCTAGGGGTTCATTAGAATCTTTTAATGGATAAGTTATTTTGATATCGTGGAAAATTGGAAATGGTAAAAACATGTTGGTTGGTATTGATCCATTCATAACTGACAATGGAAATTATTTGCTATCTCGGTCCTTGTTGAACTACTTGGAGGAATTTTGTTGTCACGTTGGATCGGGTATTTAGACCACTGTGATTCAACCAGAAGATCTAGGTATTCTTGGCCTTTGGGCAGGTGAATGGGATAGTTATATATCGACCTTGAATATAGCAGGAATTGGATTAAATGAAGCAAAAAGTTAAATTAGTGTAGAGATGGAACAAGATTACAGGGCAAGTAAATGCTAAAGATGCATATGATAAATTATTTTCTCGTTGGGTTTGATTGAATCTAAATGGTGCTATTCTAAAATTTGGAAATGTTACCTTCCCATGAAATTGAATTGTTTCTTCTGGTTATGTCTTGAGAATTGCTTACTGACCTAGGACAATTTGATCTGTTAAGGGTGGCAGGGACCTAATATGTGTGCTCCGTGTAAACAAGATAATGAATCTATAGATCATCTGTCTATTTTATGCAAGTTCAACAAGAGAGTTTGGCATGATGTTTGTGAAGACCTGTTTATTTCTTGGACTTTAGGAACATAAAACATTGAAGCCAATTTCAGACAATGGGGATCGAAGATGGCACAGCAAAAATTGTTACCTATCTTTGTTTGCTGGTCGATATGGAATATGAAAAGTAAAGTGATTTTTTTAAATGTCGTCCCTAATTCCCAAGTTTTTAGTTTGAAAAGTGTTGGTTTCGACAAAAGAATATAATAAAGGGAAGAATTCTAGATTGCAAAAATCGATGATTGGTCCTTCTTACAACTTTTCATTTGCATTTGGATTTTTTAGGGTGTTTCATTAGCTAGTTTTTCTGTTAGTGGTATGATTCTAAAGATCAACAAGAATCATTACTACAAGTTGTGGATTGGGTGTGGTTATGGAAGCAACACTAAATAGAAACTTGTTGCTTTATGGGGATTGTTACATTTTTCCTCCATGAATGGTATTATATCTCTTCATGTATTTGGTGACTCAGAGATTATTATTAAACATGCCAATGGTTATTATAACCTATAGGTCTTGCAGCTAGAGCATTGGTGCCAAAGAACAATTTAGGTTTGCTATCAACCCTTTCTGAGATTTAATTTGGTTTTTTATTCGTTCATTGATTCCAAATGAGCTTTATTTACGTAAAAATAAGGGTATGCATCAAAATATATATATATATATATATATATTTCTTTTTTAATTCATTACTTGATTTTGGTGTTACTTTTATTATTATTTATTTAAATTTAAAGTGTTTAGCTGATTTTAGAGTAAGCAAATATTTTCAATGTAGGGTTATTTAGTAGACAATGAAGACATAATGCATTACCAAATATATGAGGTGCAACAACACGATCGACAATTTCACTAAAGGGAAAACTTCAAAGCAATGAAGATGATGACGAGGTTCATCGGGAAATTATAAGAGGCGTTTTAGTACTTCCAAGACTCAAAATTGAATTCCGTGAGTTGGGTTGGATTTGTAATGACAATATCGTCTAATATGGTCATAAAATTATCATCTTTACCAAACCTCAAAATCAATGCGAACTCATTTTTTAATGAAAGTTGGGGCTTCATGCTTACAAATGGCTCATCCAAAAAATAATCTCATCATTTTCAACAATGTCTATGTTATATATGATTTCAATCCGTTAGTAGGGATTCACACCAACCATTACCAATTAAAAGACTTTAACCCTTGAAATAATTATTAAAAGATCATCATTATACTAATCAATCAAGGTACAATAACATTCCCGAGAAGAAGTATGAATAATTATCACCACTAAGTTCCTTCATTTAATCTACTAAAAAATCAGCGACACAACTTGTGCACCATGTTAATCATCAAAATTTCCAAAAAATTGTTGTCCAAACAATTCCAATAGATCAACCAACTAGACGAACAAGACACACATATCCAATTGAGAAGTCGACTAGCCCAGTCTATAGCAACAATAATTTAACTCTATCCATTAAATTAGTCTTTTTCAAGGTAAGCATCAAATGGAAACTCGTTCCTTCATGTAATCTACTAAAAAATCACCGACACAACCTGTGCAGCATGCTAATCATCAAAATTTCCAAATATTGTTGTTCAAACAATCCCAATTTATCAGCCAACTAGACAAACAAGACACACATATCTAATTGAAAAGTCGACTAGCCCAATTTAGAGCAATAATATTTACTCTCTATCCATTAAATAGTCTTTTTCAAGGTAAGCATCAAATGGATACTCATTGCAACACACAATAGTACTCAATCTACATAACTCAGCCGACATATGCATACTTAGTTTCAATGGTAGCTTTTAATCACTGATCTGAAAATTCAGCCTCAACACACCCAATAATTACCCAAGACAATTTAATTAAGTCAATGAGACTACTCAAATAGAGTGTACATCCATCAAATTCAACAACCCCCTCCCCTCCCCCTAAACACAACTAACAAGCCAATACAACAGTAAAAATGCAACATAAACATCATCTACAATTGAAAGCTTGCAGAAAATCGTAGTGCAACAGAGAGCATTTGCTCTAGTGGCATGAAATTGGACCACCGATTTCTATTTGGATGGGAAAAAAATTTACCAAAGAGAATTGCAGCTTTTGATACTTGCAGAGAATTGTGAAATAACCAGAGAATTATAAACACATTAAGATAAGATAAAGATAAAGGAAGAGGACGCGTGACAGGATATTGGAGGGAGGTATTGTTTGTATATCTCTTCATATGCAATTCAGATTCACTTAGAAACTCAAATCTTATAAAAGAAAATTTCATGCACCAGCCGGGAATCAAACCCGGGTCTGTACCGTGGCAGGGTACTATTCTACCACTAGACCACTGGTGCCAAGTTAGTTATGCTTAAGCTTTTGTAGATCACGTAAGCTCTTGTTTAATCGCTTTCTTATTTCGGTGATTTTATTCGCTTTTATTGCTGATACTGCAATATGAGTTCGAATAAAAAGGAAAAGCAATCCCAGTTTCCGCCCAAAGGATAGAGTGCATTTCAAACGTGGTTCCATTGATTCTTTCTTTAGGATATGTATCCTTTGTTGTTACGATGCTTGGTTTGGGTAAGGTTCTAACTTCATTACTCGGAATGCCCATACCCTTTTGTAAGACATGATGCTAATTTGATTTCTATATCTATTGTTATTATTGGTTAGTTGTTTTAAGCAGTTTTCTTTTCACTCATATTCATCATAGTTATTTTTTCTCTATTTTGGTTTGTATTGAATTATTGAGATGAAGTGATATCTTGTAAAGTTATATATATATATATATATATATATATATATATATATATAATTTTAAGTTGAAAGTATGTGCTAAAATTTTCCAATCTTGACTTGGCATAAGAAAATGGTAATGAACATTATCATACCTCTTGAATGGCATCTTCCTTTATGTTAAGCATAGCAATAAAGATTTGGTAAACAGGTCATGATTTATATACCACAAGCATATGAGCAATAATTACCTCAATGTTTTATCTACCCTACCCCTACAATCTATGGTTAACCCACAACTTTCTTTTTGCACCTACTAGCAATGGATATACCAAAGCTTTATTTTCGCGCCCACAAGCACTAGCTACTCCAATGCTTTATTTCTGCCTCATGAATCTCTACACCCACAAATTTCTGATTATTTTCTTCAATCAACCTATTAATGAGATATCGTGTCTACAATAAAGACAACCAATTTGATTTGTATTCTTCCTTCCTTTGATCAACAAGATGTTGATCCTTCCTTCCTATTCCTTCGCTTCTTATATTCATCTCTCACTCTCCACAATTGAAATGTGACTATTTGTATTTATACACATTCACTAGTGCTATTTTTATTTTAATCGACATTCACATTTGATAAAAAATATTTCCTTTTACAAAGTATATGGAGCCCACTCAATATTATGTTTGAGACATATTTAATTTGACCTCTTATCACTTTACCTTTAGGGTCCTATGTCTTCCATGGTTCTTCTTCTATGTTGTTCTTCATGTAGATCGTATGTCATGTGTCATGCTCTTCATCTATATTTGTATTTTCAACTTTGATCCATGTTGACACTCTTTTCAACCTGTTCACCACACTTCAAACCAACCTGTTCACTTTTGTCTGCTTGTTTACCTTTTTCATTAATGACCATTAATGGTAATAATAATCATGCCTTGACATCAATATTAATGGTAATAATCATCATGCCTTGACATCAATATTAATGGTAATAATCATCATGCCTTGACATCAATGACAACTTCTGCCAATAATCTTCTTCTTTGGCATTAATGTCAACCTTCGGTAAAACTTCTTACCAAACTTTATTTTTATGTGGTTTTGTTGTGCCTTCATTCTCACCCTTTGACATTAATGAAAAAGGATTTGTTCCTAGTTCAATTGATTCTAACTTTCCATAAAAATACTTATGTTGTCATCAAAATTGATATAGCTTTGATCCCTCTGTCGATAGTACTACATGATTATCTCATGGTTTCTACCGACTGATACATAAACTCCTCTTAATATCTCCTACCAAAACCCTTCTCAAACAATGTAATGCACATACTAAAAAGATGTTACAATGTTGAACCACACGGTTTTCTCTCTCCTATTTTATTCAATGGTTGGACTCCTTTCTCAACGGTTAGTTCCTTTGGACTTATTTGGATAAAATAAGCACACTTCAATGTAAATGCATCTTTGCACTGTTTTTAAGCTTCGACATTGTTTCCTCCCTTCGTTGCAACATCAAATACATCATCATGGACGGCATGTCTTCCAATCTCTTTAACGAAGTCGCCAAAGTCGCCATTTCTATGATATCCATAACTTAATTCTCATGATCCATCATGGATGTCCCCAGAAATGAATGCGAAATATGTACCTAACAAAAGGTTGTTAGTAATAAATTTCTTCAGAATAAATAGTTAGGCACAAGTATGTAAATGTATAAGTAACTAGCATACTCTCAAAACGGGGAAGTAAAACGCCGAGATGAAGTTGTATATGTTGTAGAAAGAAAAAAAGTTGTGTTATAGAGCAATTTGTGACATAATAATCAAAACATAAACAATTTTCCTATAATATAAATATATACATCAACTATGAATTATTAAAAGTATGCTGAATTATTTTTTGTAGCCAATAAGAGATAGAGTATGTAGGCGCTTTTATTCTTCTTTTTGAAGTGAGACATAGGAAGTGTTGTTTATCTTTGCATATCGTTCGAAGGAGAATGTTGGTGCAATTCGCATTGGGCAATCTGAAGGAAAACACAGATGTTGGTTGTGATCGCTGAGTAGCAATGTGGTTTCTCATTTTGTTGGACCTTAGATTCAGTCCATCTATCTCTTCTCCTCTTGTTGATTTTTCTGGCATGGATTGTGCGTCGCTCACACTCTGTAGATGGTATGTTTGCTAGACCTATAGGAATGTGTTGTTGAAATGTAGTGGGTAATGTTGTTGAGGCTGAGATTCTTTCAAATGTGGTGTATGTTGGTATTGTTTGAAGTATGTAGGCAAGATCTTGAGGATCAAAACTATTCGGCATGAATTTTGTTATGCTATTTGAAGTAACCTGCAAGGAAAATTGTGAATGGTTTGTTAGCAATTTTTTATCTCAATTTGTATTGCATATGATTTGAACAAAACAATAATTGAATATTGTAATATGATTTAACAGAAAATGGGAATGGCAAAAAGACTTTATTATATTAAAAATGGTGAGCAAGAAACAATTTCTTTTTTGGAATTGTTGCAGTAAGACAATGCTTAATTATCCAGACACTATTTCAGGGATTTGCATGTGTTATTCTGGATTTTTTATACAATCCATTTTGTCACATGCAATTACAATGTTTTTCATTTGTTTCTCATTGGACAATGTTTTTTATTTGTTTCTCATTGGCAAATTATTCTTCATGTACTGCTAGTTTAAATAGGTAAGTATTGAAGAATAATTTTGCAAAAATGTTTGTGGTCTCTTCAATCTTCCCTTCATAGCCATATTCATAGAGTTGTAAAGCACGTACGCCAATAATTTGTTCTGCAACATCCTGGAATGCATTACATTAAATTTATATGTATCATCTTCAATGTTGAACTGGAAAATGTACTTGTATTCACATTCATACACTTGTTGGTTGCACCTCTCGCAATGCAAAATACCATGTTCAATAGGTGTTAGTTTTTTTTTGCATTGTCGGTCCTTAAAAGATAGTTGACATGCAGCATACCAACAAATGTCTATATCCATAGAAGCAATGGTTGCTTTTACTAAAATATATGCAGGTTCTAGACCTGTACCTATATCTTCATTTTTAATGGCAGACAATTTCTTTTGTATGGAATGATGTCCTCCTGTTACCTGTAGCACCATGACCAGAGAATGAGTGGCCTTGAATGCTTGTTTGTGGGCTTTTGAACATAAGTAAAGGAAATTTTAAGAAACTAAATTTAAGCAATAAACCATGTTTCCATACTTTTATTAAAAAAAAATAGCCATAACTCAATTTGACCTTACACAATTCTACAAAGTAATGAGCAAGAATGCATTCAATTTGGTTCTTCCCTCTTAGGTTGGTATTCGTGATGTGATCAATTTCACTCAACTTAAACGATATATTAAACCACCACACTTGTATACACACAAATTGAAGAAGATCAAGATTCCACTTACCGAAGTTGTTGAGAAGAATAAAGCAAACAAATTGTTGGAGACATTTACCACCATACACACTCTTTTTGGTTAAATTGGCCTAGTTAAACCACTATCCTAAGTATAATTAACATTAATTGACATCAGTGGAGCATTAATTGACATCATCCAGTCACACCCACACCTACCTACATTCAAGGAGGCTAACTGGAGAACTTCGGGGGTGATCTGAGTGATATTAATGCACCTAATTGCTAACTGGTCATTACAATCAGTTCAACCAGTCAGTTAAGGTGCCTCCTCTCATTAAATATATTATTTAATGATTATTTATTATTATTTAATGATCTGGAGTCAACAGGGGCGCTTCCACCAACTTCTGATGATCAGTTTGGCTTCAGTTAACCTCATCGGGGTTCATTGAAGTCATTGAAGCACTAGCACTTGATGGTTGGCTTGCTATGACATGTGTTTGATCTCTTTTAGTTGAGATTCAGTCATTTATTGCACTCCGACTTCAGTTAGGGTTTGGTGAGTCAATTAGGGTTTTGGTCAAGTGGTTAATAGAGTGTGAACCAACGACTTACAGTCAGTTAAGCTAGACTCACTCATTGAATTCGAATGACCTCCTTAGGTAGTCAAATTCCTCATTGATTCAAGCTATTGCTTGACATTGTTATTGTAACTATTCATTGTTTATTGAATATACAGAGAGGAAATCATTCTGGTTCCGATTAACACCATTTCTGAGTTATTTGTTGATTATTTCTTGATGAGATTGATTATTTGTTCCTAAATCAATAGACAAGATTAATATGGTATCAAATCTTACGGAAGGACAAAGCTTTATCTCTCAAAAACAAGCTTTTTGACAGATTTCTACATGAAATTTGAGCAATAGCTCAAAAATCCAGCACTGCACCAAAAACCAAGGCTTACCACTTAATACCCCAAGTAAAGAACTTGTTGATCAAGCTTGCTTGATTGACTATGCTAGGTGTGATGAAAGCCTAAAATGTGCAGGTTGTCCGACCTTACGGTGCCCCTTTTGTTTTGATTTGCGGGTATTAATAGGTACAACCTCGAATGGACTCATCAATCCCTCTTCTCACCCCATTCACAAGCTATCTGGAATGGAAGTTGAAGATGATTGCATCTCTGAAGAGACGAGGTCTCTATGAGGTGTCTATTGGACTTGGAAAAGAGTCTTATGAGAATGATAATAACTGGCTAAATGACGGTGATAGAGCTTTTGGAGCAATATGTCTGGCCCTTTCTCCTAGCTTGCGCTACCTTATTGGTTATGTTGAATACCTAAAGGATCTCTAGACAAAATTGGACAGAAACTTTGGCAAGCACAATGAGGATCATAATAGCACTTTGGAGATCACATCTAGCACCACAAGAGTTCTTTAATCAAAATTCTCAGCCTCTACTCTCTCTGATGAAGTTGTTCAAGATGAAGATGAAGCAGAATCTTCTACACATTCAATTCGAATTGAAGAAAGTCTCCATGCAGTGACTCCTTCTCCTGATGCTCCAGAAGTTCATGAGATCTCTGATATCTCATCTCCTCATATTTCTGAAATAGAAGAAGACATTTGAATCTTTGATATTGAAAAAAACACTGCTGCACTTCCATGCAAACATTCACCGATGATTTTCCTTTGAATTCTATGCAAAATTTACCAGTAATTGCTTCCGAAAGTGAAGAGAAATTTGATTTTTCTCCCTCTAATGTTGCTGCTGGTGTGCAAATATGTAAAAACTTGGATATTTTGGAAGAAATATCAGATTATAAGAGTGACACATTCACTCCCCATGATCTAGATCTTCCATCAAAATCCTGCAGGATTGCATGCACCAAAATTCAGAATTTTGAAGAAAAAGACAATTGTGCAACCACCGTCTCGGTTGACCATAATTTTGGATCTGATATGAACCTTATTGGATCTGATATGATCTTATTTGGATCTGATATGATATTTATTGGTTCAAAATTTCAGGTTCATAAACCTTCAGTACTACTTGTAGTTGTTCTCATCAACGGTGTGAAGAAACAAGTACCGCAAGTCTCCTTCGAAACTGCTGCTAGGGATTTGATTTCATTTCACAATTTTGGATCTATTGTGAACTTATTTAGATCTGATTTAATTTCTGATCTGATATTATTTGGTTCATATTTTAAAATCCAAGAGCTTTCAGTCATGCTTGTAGTTGCGCTCACCAATTCTGGTGTGAAAAATCAAGTACCACAGTTCTTCAATTTTGCTGCTGGGGATTTGGTGTTAGTTTCCTCTTATGAGGTTACTGATATTTAATTTTGTGAATCATTAGCTATTTTTGAAGCTATATCAAATTATGGAGCTCAAGCATTCGCTCTTCAGAGTCCTAGGGCTTCTCTACCTTTGGTCACATGCTCATCTCCTCACAGAACTAGTAAAGAGGAAGACATTATGCATCCGCTTGGACACTTGCTCCTAAAAATTGGGGCTGATTTTACCACTCATGTTTTGTTGTTCAAGGCTGAAACATATTAGTTTATTGAGTGTTCCACACATGGTTCGAATCCTCAAGAACCTTTGCTCTTTCTTCAGATGATTTCAGCTGCTCTACATGGGTCCAGTTTTCACCGTGCAGCTGGTTATATTTCTGATTCAGTTGAGTGCATTGTACTTCTTCCAAAGTGGAATATTCCTCCATACATATTCATTTAGTTTGGATTCATAGGTTCACATGCACAGTCTCAGGATGTTATCGCATAGAAGAACCAATTCTTGATTTACTGCTTAGTTTGAGGGGGGGTATTTTTCCCATGAGGTTTTCCCCGTTTCCTTGGTTATATTAAGCGGTTACTTTATTGTACAGGGTGTCCTATGCCCTTTTTTGTCGGGGCCCTAGCATTTTTATGCAACTATGTTTTCCAACTCTTCCTGAGTATAGCTTAAGGGGGGGTGTTGGAGACATTTACCACCATACACACTCTTTTTGGTCAAATTGGCCTAGTTAAACCACTATCCTAAGTATAATTGACATTAATTGACATCAGTGGAGCATTAATTGACATCATCCAGTCACACCCACGCCTACCTACAGTCAAGGAGGCTAACTTAGCCTTCTCCTATAGTCAAGGAGGCTAACTAGAACACTCCAGGGGTGATCTGAGTGATATTAATGCACCTAATTGCTAACTGGTCGTTACAATTAGTTCAACCAGTTAGTTAAGGTGCCTCCTCTCATTAAATATATTATTTAATGACTATTTATTATTATTTAATGATTTGGAGTCAACAAAGGTGCCTCCACCAACTTCTGATGATCAATTCAACTTCAGTTAACCTCATCGGGGTTCATTGAAGTCATTGAAGCACCAACACTTGATGGTTGGCTTGCTATGACATGTGTTTGATCTCTTTCAATTGAGATTCAGTCATTTATTACTTTCTGACTTCAGTTAGGGTTTGGTGAGTCAATTAGGGTTTTGGTCAAGTGGTTAATAGAGTGTGAACCAATGGCTTACAGTCATTTAAGCCAGACTCACTCATTGAATTCGAATGACCTCCTTAGGTATTCAAATTCCTAATTGATTCAAGCTATTGCTTGACATTGTTATTGTAACTATTCATTGTTTATTGAATATACAGAGAGGAAACCATTCTGGTCCCGATTAACACCATTTTTGAGTTATTTGTTGATTATTTCTTGATGAGATTGATTATTTGTTCCTAGATCAATAGACAAGATTAATACAAATGACGTCGAGTTAGTTTTGGATGCACTAACATGAGATGAAATTTTTCCCTTTCAAAATTTAATGGATTGGATTGCAAGGAAGTGGAACACTTTAGCACAATGCAAAGGGAATCGTTTATTCTTTGCATCCAATATAACCTTTTATTTCTCTTGAAATGATTCAAGTCACAGTAAGATCCAATTATACACAGGATCTACCTGATTCCTCATATATCCTATGATTCTAAGACTTTCCATTTCATATATATAAATCAGACACCATAATTCCTCACATCCTCCACGTATTGTTAAGGGAATGAAGGTTATGAAAATCCATGTTATTATTATGCAATGTACTCAAAATATATTTCCCAAACCCAGCTGTGAGAGTTTTAGTTCACGAAGAAGAGATACGCATTGTTGCTAAGGGGAACATTTCGAAGAAGCTTAGTCCAAAATTTAATGCTTGCAAAGATTCCATCTAATAAAATTAAAGAAAATTCAAACTAAATTAAACTACCATCTAATAAAAAATAAAACCAAATAAGTAAAATTCAACGATAAATCAACAGGCCTCGAACTGCATCAAAAAAAATTCTTCACTGAGATTTAGTAGATTAAATACACCTAGTCATTATCAGTACGTGGAATGGATTATGCCATCAATTATGTTACTCTACACACAGGAATATACAAACCACCAGTGCACAAACAACAAAAGAGGCCTATTGATTTATCGTTGAATTTTACTTATTTGGTTTTATTTTTTATTAGATGGTAGTTTAATTTAGTTTGAATTATCTTGTTTTATTTTCATTTTGGATTTATAGTTCATTGGTTTGGATGGTAGATTCGATAGTCAACGCAAATGAAGATCCAATGCAATTATTTTATGGGAAATAGCATAAAACAAGGTCCAACTCATCAAGCATATGACGATATTGTCCTTTGTTTTGTATAATTGTGTTAGGAACATAAGGGAATGCCATTTGCAATGCCCATGTGAATTGGAATCAAAGGGGTGATTGATTCTCTTGAGGTTGACATATCATAAGGTAAACCTGAGGCTCCATGAAACAAAAGAAATGAATTATGTGTAGGTTCCAGGTCAAAAATAAAAGAGACAATGATGTATTATCCATCGAATGCAAGGATGCCACTATAAAAAGAGTATTGTGAAGCCTATAGAACTAAAGCACTGAAAGAGTACACTTGTTATTTGCTACATTTGATGACTGAGTGGGGGGAATGTATGAAGAGAGGTATTCCATGGAAACCAAGCGGAATTTAGACACGCATACAAAGATCAGGGTCAATAGATATTTTATCCCCTCCTTTTTAATATATCAGGCAACATGACGAATTCCAATTTCAAATTCTTGAGGGTGAGAGTGGGGAGGATAGGTGGGGGAGACAGTTTCCATTCCCAATAAATAATTGGATAGTGTGACCAAGACAAGTGCAACAAAATATCAATATTTTTCTTGGCTATGTGCTCTCTCTTTCTCTGAAGACGAAAAATGTGCATATATGTTATTATACAATGCACACTTTGCAATGAAATTCATCAGAGCATCTATGCCACCATTCTTTCCAGTCTATATCTAGAGATATCTATATGTATCTATATATCTATTGTTTGGATAACCTTGTTTTAAATTGGATAGTGCGAGCAGACCTTACTTGGATGCTATATTCTCCTTTGCAAACAAGGCCGATTGACACAACCGTGGATGTCTGATGGTGGCAATATATTTTTTCTCAATAAATTTAATAAGATGACCATGAGAGCTGAGGTAATTCCTTCAGGGCATGAGCTGAGGCCTTTCCTTCAGGGCATGAGCTGAGGCCTTTCCTTCAGGGCATGAGCTAAGGCCTTTCCTTCAGGGCATGAGAGCAATAGGCCTTAATTTCCATTTTTAAGTATTTCCTAATATTATTTTTCTTGCGTATGAGAGCCTCCAGCTCGGCATGAGAGCTGAGAGGTAAACATGACCATGTGTGTGTATAACTATTCTACACAAAGGTATTCCATGGTATTATACATAGAGAGGTATTCCAGAATAACCATTTTCTGAATAAGAGATATGGATTAGGGTTTTATTCCTTTGTACACAAACAAATCAGAAATTAAGGTTTACAAGTCTGCACATAAACTCGGACTCTTAAGAAAAATTGACCACTTTGAATAGAAAATAAAATACCTTGAAAAGAAATAAAACAAATAAGTGCAAAATGAGTACAAAAGCCTTTAAAACAACAAAAAAATCGATAAACACCTACAGAACCTAACATCCTGGGTAGGGAATCATCATAACTTAGTGTTTGTATACTGTAATGATTAGGATGACCAATTGTTCATATATTTTTACTTTTATCTTAAGTTTTTAATAAATAGCATAGATGTAGATTCCATCTCAAACCCATACCTGTTATGAGCCAAAAAGTATAAAAAAAAGTTACATGTGTCAACCCTAATGTTTTCACACCCCAAAACTCACCAAGCCATTTTCACTGCACTAAAAGAACTGGAAATAACGTGATTGTTAGAGTACTCTGTCATTTAGAAACCAGGTAGGTTACAAACAAATCCCAATAAATTTTAAGCATCATTTGGGTTTAAGAAATAACGATTTCATGTTTAAGTGTTTAATCTAAAATAACATAGTTTAATCCGCTACATAACTATTAAGCTTTACATCCTTCATCTCTTTATGATAGATCTAACTTCAATACCTCAATCATATTTCTATAGTTTCCAGTGAATAAAAAACCTTCAATATGGCCATAAAAAACCAACATACCATAAAATTGGGAAATAAAACCCTCCATGAACCACTATCAAAACTGAATAAGATCTATCATGCATAACACAAAAAAATACAACATGGAATGAAAACGTCCACAAAAATATTCATCATATATTTGCGGAATTTGAGACGCGCAGATTTACCAGGGGTCGTTGCTGTATATGTCGTTCTATTCCGTTGTTCAGATAAAATCCACCTTTGTATATGTTGTATATGTCGTTATGTTCTAGTGTTTAGATACCCTTTAGCCTTTGTGAGGATACCTATTGGACGAGTTCTTCCTCAGGTTTTATTCTTGAATAGGATCAAGAAACCAGGCGCGGAAATATTATTACTAATTTTGGCTTCTTCTTGAAATGGTTTCTAGTGTAATTCTAGGAGTCATTACCATGGTCTTATTCCGATGCATCTTTTCCTAAAGCAACCCTTAGGTGTATCTGGGCTCCGAGAAAATCCCCATCCACTGGGTCTTGAACTCGTGTGTACTGGAGAATGAACGGGATCCATTTTTGCGCATGAAGGTGGTGTCGTAGGAGGGAAAAATGCAGAGATCAAGAAGTGGTCGTTTGATGAGTGTGATTCTCTAGCCGAGGAAAGCTCCGCGAGTTCGCCACCATATAACAACAGCAATAGCGACAGGCATTCCTCAATGCCAATGCCAATTCCATGTTGCTTGCAAGTTGCTTCATAAATGCATCACCAAACGGCAAAGGTTTAGAGATACAACCCTATAAAATACGCCTTCGGCGTAATTAAATATAGTATGGGGCCAATGTAAATAAAAGTAGGAGCTATGAAAGAGAAATCCACATTACCTTTTGACTTAGAAATTTTAAAACGCCTTTAAAATCAGGGTGTTATTAATACAGTAACATTAGTTAAATGAGAATGAAACTTTGTGTACCGGTAATTAACATAAAAAGGAAGAGATAATTTATATTTTGCTAACCTCTAAATAATTTTCATTTTTATCAACACAAAGTCAATGAAGGTATCTTATCTCAAATTTGTTCATATTTTTTTCTTAAAGTGGAAACTTTTGATTCAAGGTTTAAATACCTTGGATATGTGTTGATTCATAACAATTATAAATGTGAAGATTGGATGTGGTTGGTGAATAAAATCGATAAAAGAATCACTTTGCTCAAAGCGATATTGATTGGTATTCTGTATATTAGTTCTCATTGGTTAAAGTGTCGCAATTTATCATTAATGTCATTGAGAAAAAGATGTTCCATTTCTTATGGGTTGGATAAGGTACATAACGCAAGTTTCATCTAGTGTCATGGGAGAGATTTCCTTTGCCTAAATCTATGGGGGGGGGGGATATCAAAAACTTGAAATAATTTAATATGGACCTATGTATGAAAAGCATGTGGTGTGGATTTTTCCATGGTGGTTTATGGAGCCAATTTCGTAAATCCAAATACCTTAATGGTAAGGTTGTCCTGCAATGGTTTAGATCTTCGCTACACAATAGCAAAATTGGTGAGTTTTCTCCACCGTTACGGCGGGAATTTCTCAGTTTTAGCCACTCAATGTTTAATTTGGGTTTTTCTCCGTTCATTGATTCCAAATGAGCTTTATTTATGTAAACATAAGGGTATGCATCTCTCTCTCTCTCTCTCTCTCTCTCTCTCTCTCTCTATATATATATATATATATATATATATATATATATATATATATATTCATTTTATTACTATTTTTTTTATTCATTACTTTATTTTGGTGATATTTTTATTGTTATTTGTTTAAATTTAAAGTGTAGTTGATTTTAGAGTAAGCAAATATTTTCAATGTAGGGTTATTTAGCAGACAATGAATTCAAAAGGAATTACCAAATATATGAGGTGCAACAACACGATCGATATTTTCACGAAAGGGAAAACTTCTAAGCGATGAAGATGATGACGAGGTTCGTCGAGAAATTATAAGAGGTGTTTTAGTACTTCCAAGACTCAAAATTGAATTTCATGAGTTGGGTTGGATTTGTAATGACAATATCATCTAATATGGTCATAAAATAATCATCTTTACCAAACCCCAAAATCGACGCGAAATCATTTTTTAATGAAAGTTGGGGCTTCATGCTTACAAATGGCTCATCCAAAAAAAAATCTCATCATTTTCAACAATGTCTATATTATATACGATTTTAATCCATTAGTAGGGATTCACACCAACCATTACCAATTAAAAGACTTTAACCCTTGAAATAATTATTAAAAGACCATCATTAGACTAATCAATCAAGGTACAATAACATTCCCAAGAAGAAGTATGAATAATTATCACTAATAAGTTCCTTCATTTAATTTACTAAAAAATCAGTGACACAACTTGTGCACCATGTTAATCATCAAAATTTTCAAAAGAATGTTGTCCAAACAATCCCAATAGATCAACCAACTAGACAAACAAGACACACATATCTAATTGAGAAGTCAACTAGCCCAATCTATAACAACAATAATTAGTCTTTTTCAAGGTAAGCATCAAATGGACACTCGTTCCTTCATGTAGTCTACTAAAAAATCATTGACACAACCTCTGTAGCATGCTAATCAACAAAATTTCCAAATATTGTTGTTCAAACAATCTCAATTGATTAGCCAACTAGACAAACCAAATACACAAATCTAATTGAGAAGTCTACTGGCCCAATTTAGGGCAACAATATTTACTCTCTATCCATTAATTTTTTTTTTTCAAGGTAAGCATCAAATGGATGCTTGTTGCAACACACAATAGTACTCAATCTACATAACTCAGTCGACATATGCATACTTAGTTTCAATAGTAGCTTTTAATCACTGATCTGAAAATTCAACCTCAACACACCCAATGATTACCTAGACCAGCTTAATTAAGTCAATGAGACAACTCAAATTAGGTGTACATCCATCAAATTCAACAACTCCCCCCCGCACCCCCTAAACACAACTAACAAGTCAACACAATAGTAAAATTGCAATATAAACATCATCTACAATTGAAACTTAGTCGATTGGTATTTCTGATCGATCTTTAATCAACCACGCCAATGGATCAATAGTAATAAAGAGGATAAATGTACTATTGTACAATGGATGATATACATTTGTAAGAAATCCTCAAATGATTATTCAAGTGTTTCCACGACCACTCATCAATCCAAGCACAATCAATCATGCCGCCCAATCCTAGTAGTTGGCATTGGTCCAAAGTTTTGTCTTTCACATCTTTTATGCAAAGAGCAATAAACAAATTTCCACATGTTCAAGAATGTTGATTCTTGGACACATCCTTTCAAAAGTTATGATGAGGATTTCTATATGGAAAAGATTCTTGTTCTAGTTAAACAAAAGGTGCAAGCTCAGGTTCCAATTCATTCACTGGTTCAAAAATCCCATGCACATCAACAACAATGTCATCTGCAATAACATTTTCAAAATATAGCATAGTATTTTCAACCAATTTCTTGGTGAAGTCATTTGAGTGATATGTAGTCAGTATCTCTTTCGGTTACTTAGTCGAGCAATATCCACTTGCAACAAATAGAACAACGATTGATGTAGAGTCACTCTTGTTAAACGATGAAAAAATATCATATCCAAGACTTTCTCTAGGTTGTCTCTACTCACGAATAATCAAAATAGAAACGCCATGTCCATTCTTCCCAAGTCTAACTCTGATATATCCCATCTTGCTTAATAGTTGAAACCCAATACTGTATTTGGTTTCTCAAATTTAGGAGAAATATCAAGAATAGTAGCCAACAAAGAATGAGAAGGGTTCATGCCACTAATATCATCATTCTTACAGTCAAGGCTACTAACAATATCATCAAAGGCAATAGCAAGGGAAGTAGTATGAGAGACACTAGCAAGATTCTTACCATCAAATCTTCACAACAATCTTCAAGTGATTGACTTCATTCTCAAGGCCTTGTTTGAAGCCCTAGAAATCTTGAATAGTCTCATCCTTCTTAGTCATATGTAACAATAAGCCAACAAAATATTCTTTCAAATCATGGTGTTCATTGAATAACTGTAATTAGCTACCTAAAGGGGAGTAGCTTCTTCATGAATCTCATCAACAAAGACCTTCAAGTGGGAAACCTCTGTAACACCCCGGTTTTGACCCATGGTATTAAATTGCATATGATGTAAATATTGTATTAAATCATGGTGTGGAGCTCAAGGAAAAGGCCCCACTATGGGTTTAGTGTTTGATGTTTTGGTGATTGAAATCAATGTCGATGGTTTATGTGCTAGCCAGGCACGATGTGTTTGAGACATCATGTAAAATGCAAATTAATAAAAATACCACAACTACCTATGCGTTGCAATGTTAAAGAGATGGGGGCAAGATTTCACAAGGAATAGGGAGGGGGAATTATTCAAACCTTGAGCCTATGGGGAAAATCCAAATGTCTAAGGTAAAACCCATAAAGTTGTCAACTACCCTTTTTGTCTTTTTGTTCCCAATCATCTAAAAGTGGTTGAAGAAGTTATCTCCTTGGGATGGGAAAGGCATGGAGGTCAAATTAGAATTTGGGAGGTCACCCATTTTTGGAAAGTGTGTTTTTTACTTGTGGGGCAAGTAAAATCTTGGGAAGGCATGCCCAAGCCACTATGCACCCATGACTTTCAGAGTCTCACCCATCCTCATGGAGTTTTGGCTCCCTCACGTAGCATGAAGAGATTGAGCTCTCTCCTCCACAGTTTGGTTGTCGTTTCCTTCCATTCTCCATACTCAGAATGAATTTTGGGTGTTGTTGGGGCGAATGGGGAGGAAGGGTCCACGATTTTGGGGTTTGAGGAGGCCGGTTTTTCCCCTATGAGAAAGAAGGGAATTCTCTTCCAGGTTTTTCTGCATTTTTCCTATTTTCTCCAAGCTGGGAAACTCGTTTTTGGATTTCCAGCGAGTGGGAGAAGAGACCCATGAATTTTGGGTGTTGTTGAGTTCTTTTTGTTCACGTTAGGGCCATAAATGACTCTGGAAAATTGAATTGTTGTCAGAGGGATGTTTTCCCCATTTTACAATGTAGGTTGTAATTGCAAATCCTGTTTTTGGTAATGCCCAGCTGATGGGAGAATAGATCTGCAGTTTGAGGGCTTGATGAGTCTGTTTTTACCTCTATGAATCCCAAGAACGTTTCCTAAAAATGCATTTCCTCATGCTAGGTTGCTTGACCCAATTGCCATTTATGTTTTGGTTCCCATGAACGTTTTGTTCATATCCAACAGTTGTGTATGACTGTGTTTGATAAAATGGGTTGACTGTGTGTTTGATGCAAGTGTGGCTTGGATGGATAAGTCCAAGGAGCCCATGTGTTGTTGGTTAGTTGCCTTAGCAGCCTATAAAACCCATTTTCTTATTGGCTTGGCTGGACAGTCTATGAAACCCAACGGTGCGTTGGCTTGACTATGGATGTTTTGGTTTTGGGCTATGTGTGAGCCTGTTATTTCCCTAGTGCCTTTTGGAATCATGCCCAGCTCGGGGGTGGCAGTGATGCTGAGAGATTGATGAGCACACTGGCCTATGGTTGGGTGGAATGTTGCAGCGACATAGCTAGTTGTGGGCCAACTTCTTTTCCAGATAAGTATTCTTGTGTATTTAATCTCTTCAATGAATTGTTTATGAACTAAAATGAACATGATGAATGCATGAATGAAATAAAATTGTTTGCTTCGGCTATAGATTGCAGTATGCATCTGTGTATGTTTTTATATTAATGCATTTTATTTTTATGTTTATGATCATGGGGCTAGATTTCCTAGTTTGACAGCAGCAGTGTGTGGGTCGCGTCCTCTCCATCGTCGGTATGAGGGGTGGGGACATGACAACCTCATTCTCTAGTTGGGTATTTGCCACCTCCAGTCTACAAATATTTTGAAAAATAACATCCAAGAAATTTTCAGATATCATCAATCAACTTCACACCCATAGAAGTCGACTCACCCAGGATCTGATCAGGGAATACTTCATATCAAGCCAAATTAGTCCATGACAGTCAAATTTAGCGATTCACCAAACTTGTCGACGAGTGATTTCTATCTCGATGAAAAAAAAAATTTACAAAATTTTTAATTCACCTTCCCATTGTGGGATTTCATTAAAAGCTTGCAGAAAATCATAGTACAACAGAGAGCATTTGCTCTAGTGGCATGAAATTGGACAAGCGATTTCTATTTGGATGGGAAAAAAAATTACAAAAGAGTTCATAATTTTTATGAAACCTTCCCATTCGTTAAACAAGTTAAATACTTATAAGTTTGTCGCACAACAGGGGGCATTTGGTCTAGTGGTATGATTCTTTCTTAGGGTGCGAGATATCCTGAGTTCTAATCTCAGAATGCCCCTTATTTCACATATATGTAATTTGGCTTCTGCGCTTTTGATGTTGAAGCAAAAAATTTTAATCATAATCTTGGGTTTATTGAATTTATGTTTATTCATGTGCAGCTAATAACTGGATAAACACAGTGAGTTTCCACACAAATTCTCATGTTCCTTCTATGTTCAATTTAATTGTCATGTTTATGAATTTTTCACTGTAAAATCAATCTCCTTCATTCTTCTTTCACTGTGAGGTTCAATCTAGCTTGAAGATCTTGTGGAATTAATAATTTTACACAAATATTTTCTATAAACATTCACAATTTGATGATGTTATGTTTATGCAAATTCATAATAATTTTATATTTTATTAACACTATAATTGTGTGTACCAAAATGAAGTGTAACATGATACTTTTATAGAATATTCGTTTAATATTATGGTTATACGTCAATACATAACTTATACAAAAATACAAATCCCTATTAATAAAATTTTTGGTTGGAATTTGATCATGTTAGAATGGGAATCTAAACAACAAAAGTGGAGAACGTAAATTCCAAGAATAATGGCAGTGTCAAGAGACACTGTAAGCACTTAAGTACAATGAGAAAAGCTCCATGATGGTATATATATGGTGGATGATATACCAATCAAAATACCATCTATATATAGGTTTAGATCCATAAGTGAAACCCAAATGTATGGGTGCCCACCCCATACGTATTCCATAAAATGTGGATTTGATAACTCCATATGCCAGTTGGGTCCAGTCTTGGTGGTCATCTCCCTTAATGGTTAGATCCCTTAATGTGGACGACTACATATGTCGAAGAGGTGAGTTTACATAAATAATCAAAGGTCCATACACCGTCATGATCCCCACCTTAAACTCAACTTAAAGGAAATATCAAATTACATAACATCCGCCTTTAATTTGACATGGACTTTAAATGTTGATCATGAAAGAATAGATCCAATTGGGTATAGTAAGAACCGTCACCACTTCCAATTTTCTAGCAACCAAGGTACACTAAATAAGCACTTAAGAAAAACTTCCACCATTATACTAATGAATCAAGGTACAATAACATTCCCAAGAAGAAGTATTAACAATTGTCACCAATAAGTTCCTTCATCTATTCTACTCAAAAATCAATGCACAACCTGTGCACCATTGCTAATAATCAAATTTTCCAAAAAAACGTTCTCCAAACATTCCCAATAGATCTTCCAACTAGACAAATAAGACACACATATCTAATTGAGAAGTCGACTAGCTTAATCTATAGCAACAATAATTAGTCTCTATCCATTACTTAGTCCTTTTCAAGGTAAGCATCAAATGGACACCCGTTCCTTCATGTATTCTACTCAAAAATCAATGACGCAACATGTGTAGCATGCTAATCATCAAAATTTCCAAATATTGTTGTTCAAACAATCCCAATTGTTCAACCAACTAGACAAACAAGACACACATATCTAATTGAGAAGTCGACTAGCCCAATTTAAAGCAACAATAATTAATCTCTATCCATTGAATAGTATTTTTCAAGGTAAGCATCAAATGGATTCTCGTTGCAACACTCAATAATACCCAATCTACATAACTCAGTCAACATATGCATACTTAGTCTCAATAGTAGCTTTTAATCACTAATTTGAAAATTCATCATTAACACACCCAATAATTACCCATGCGAAATTAATTAAGTCAATGAGACAACTAAAATTGGGTGTACATCCATCAAATTCAACAAATCCTCCTACCCTTAAAACACAACTAACAAGTCATTACAATAGTCAAATTGCAATAAAAACATCATCTACAATGGAAACTTAGTTGATTGGTATTTCTGATGGATCTTTAATCGACCACTCCAATCGATCAATAGTAGTAAAGAGGAGAATTGTATTATTGTACAGTGGATGATATACATTTGTAAGAAGTCCTCAAATGCTTATTTAATTGCTATCATGACCACTCATCAGTCCAAGCACAATCAATCTTGGTAGTTGACATTGGTCCAAAGTTTTGTCTTTCACATCTTTTATGCAAAGAGAAATAAACAAATTTCCACATGTCTAAGAATGTTGATTCTTGGACACATCCTTTCAATCGTTATGATGAGGATGTCAATATGGAAACGATTCTTGTTCTAGTTGAACAAAAGGTGCAAGATTAGGTTCCAATTCATTCACTGGTTCAAAAAACCCATCCACGTCAACAACAATGTCATCTGCAATATCATTTTCAAAATCTAGCATAGTATTTTCAACCAATTTCTTGGTGAAGTCATTTGAGTCATATGTAGTCAGTATTTCTTTCGGTTACTTAGTCGAGCGATATCGACTTGCAACAAATAGAACAACGGTTGATGTAGAGTTAGTCTTGTTAAATGATGAAAAATTATCATATCCAAGACATGCTCTAGGTTGTCTCTACTCACGAATAATCAAAATAGAAACTCCATGTCCAATCTTCCCAAGTTCAACGCCGATATAGCCCATCTTGCTTAATAGTCGAAACCCAATACTAGTATTTGGTTTCTCAAATTTAAGAGAAATATGAGCAATAGTAGCCAACAAAGAATGAGAAAGGGCCATGCCACTAATATCATCATTCTTATAGTCAAGGCTACTAACAATATCATGGAATCCAATAGCAAGGGAAGTAGTATGAGAGACACTAGCAAGCTAACATCAAACTTCTTCACAACAATATTCAAGTGATTGACTTGTTTGAAGCCCTAGACATCTTGAATATTATCATCCTTCTTAGTCATATGTAACAATAATCCAACATAATCTTCTTCCAATTACTGGTATTCATTGAATAATTGGACATTATCTACCTAAAGGGGAGTCGCTTCTTCATGAATCTCATCAACAAAGACCTTCAAGTGGGCAACCTCGTTCTCTAGGTGGGTATTGGCCACCTATAGTCTACAAATATTTTGCTTTTAATTTCTATTCATCAAGGGCTTTGAATTCGTCCGCCAATTCATAAGTGAATTCATCTTCACCTTCCCATTTGTGGGCTTTCATTAAAAGCTTATAGAAAATCGTAGTGCAACAAAGAGCATTTCCATTTGGATGAGAAAAACCAATTACAAAAGAGTTCATAATTTTAATTCCAGTGAAGCACTTATAAAAGTTTGTTGCACAACTGAGGGCATTTGGTCTAGTGGAATGTTTCTCGCTTCGGGTGCGAGAGGTCCCGAGTTCAATTCTCGGAATGCCCCTTATTTCACACATATATGTAATTTCGCTTCTGCGCTTTTTATGTTGAAGCGCAATTTTATAATTATAATATTAGGTTTCTTGAGCGAATTTTTATTATTATTTACGTACGCTTTTTATGTTGAAGCGCAATTTTATAATTATAATATTAGGTTTCTTGAGCTAATTTTTATTATTATTTACGTACGCTTTTTATGTTGAAGCGTTATTATTTACGTACGCTTTTTATGTTGAAGCAAAATTTTATAATTGTAATATTGGGTTTTTTGAGCGAATTTTTATTAATATTTATCTTTATTCTACGTGTTAATATGCGTTTGCAGCTAATAACCAGATAAACACAGTGAGTTTCCACACAGACTCTCACCAGCTTTTGATAATTGCAGAGAATTATAAACACATTAAGATATGCAATTCAGATTTCACATTGAAACTCAAATCTTATTTGATTTTGAGAAATTAAAATATTATTACTTTCTGCACCAGCCGGGAATCGAACCCGGGTCTGTACCGTGGCAGGGTACTATTCTACCACTAGACCACTGGTGCCAAGTTAATTCTAATTAAGCTTTTATCGATGACATATAGCTCTTATTTAATCGCTTTCAGATTTAGATGATTCTATTCGCTTTTATTGCTGTTACTGCAATATGAGTTCGAATAAAAAGGGAAAGCAATCCCAGTTCCCGCCCAAAGAATCGAGTGCATTTCAAACATGGTTCCATTGATTCTTTCTTTAGGATATGTATCCTTTGTTGGCGCGATGCTTGGTTTGGGTAAGGTTCCAACTTCATTACTCGGAATGCCCATACCCTTTTTGTAGACATGATGCTAATTTGATTTCTATATCCATTATTATTGACTGGTTGGTTTAAGCAATTTTCTTTTCACTCATATTCATCATAGTTATTCTTTTTTTATTTGGTTTGTATTGAATCATCGAGATGAAGTGATATGTTGTGAAGTTATATATATATATAATTTTAAGTTGAAATTATGTGTTAAAATTTTCCTAATCTTGATTTGGCATAAAGAAATGGTAATGCACATTATCATACCTCTTGAATGGTATCTTCCTTCATGTTAAGCATAGCAAAATATTGATAGTGTTGACCTTTATTAAATATTTGGTAAACACGTCATGGTTTTGATCCTTATTGTGGCATTCCTCTATAAGAATGTTATACAATCTTGCGTCATCTGCCAAAATGATGAACAATGTTGATTACACCTTAAGAGTTATAAGATGCAGACAAGTGGACTTGAATTCTCCCAATATCAAGACTCTTGAAGATGATCACATCAATGTGAATGAAATGTTAAGTTGTCCTAAAATTGAATGTAGATTTCTAGCTCCTCCTCGACTTTTCTATGTGAAGCATCATGTTTAATGCTGTCTTCCTCCTAACCAAATTCCACACTACCCTTTGCATCCTTGTTCTCTTTGCCTCTTCTCCACAACTTAATGTCCCCATAACATTCCCACACTCTTTCCATGCAATTCGTTTCAATCCCTTCATAAATGGAAATTCCATCTTCATAACTATAACCTATAAGGAATCTAATAAATATCACACAAACCTTTTCTAGAATGAGCCCATGCATATCAAAGATATGGATCTAATTAATTCTCAAAATCTCGTCAAATAACAATATTTAAGAATTATTAAAGGGTATAGTGAGAGAGGATGGCAAGGAAGAGCAAATTGAAGCTAAAAGTGGTTTGGTGAAGAAGTTATTTAGGAAATTGTCAAAGATCAACCATAAAGTCTTATCAAAGAAATTGCATTTTTTGCACACATTATATGATACATCATAATGGAGCCTTTAATGAGTCCAAAATCTATCTCCAACTTGAACTCAACAACAAGCATTATATAAGCCAACACACAATCAATATTAGAGATGTGAGCAACCAAGAAGTCTCTCCAACTCTTCTACTTGTTTGGGATTTTTCTCTTTGAATCAAATTCTTTTCTATGAATTATATTTCAAATTCTTCTCTATCAAGAGAGCCATGCACAACCTTTAATTATCATATTTTTTCATTACTTTTGCAAGAATGAATGACGAATCCGTAGCACTTTTCTTTTCAAACAACAACAAAATAAATCCATAATCATATCCTTGTTAATCAATCCAAAGAGAGGCCAAAGTTTACTTCATTGAATATGTATGCATAATCACACACAAAGCTTGTTGAACACACTAGGAACACTGAGAGGGGGGCTGAATCAGTTTTCTGAACTTAATCACTTTTTCAATTGATCAACAACTTGTAATAAAATGTAACCAATTAAAAAATTGTACACAGTAGACACATAATATGTAAGTAGAGAAACTTTGTAATTTATCTTCAATAGTTTACATCAACTTGGTAATCTTTAGCCACAATTGTGGTACTCTTAAATTTCTATGCCACAAGCATATGGGCAATAATTCCCTCCATGCTTTTTCTACCCCGACAATCTATGGTTAACCCACAACTTTCTTTTTGCACCTATTAGCAATGGATATACCAAAGCTTTAATTCTGCGCCCACAAGCACTAGCAACTCCAATGCTTTATTTCTGCCTTACGAATCTCTGCACCCACAAATTTCTGATTCTTTTCTTCAATCAACCTATTAATGAGATATCATGTGTACAGTAAAGACAACCAATTTGATTTTTATTCTTCCTTCCTTTGATCAACAAGATATTCATAACTTTAACGAAGTCGCCAAAGTCTTCCACAAGATATTGCCATGTCTTCCCATCTCTTTAACGAAGTCGCCAAAGTCGCGACTTCTATGATATTCATAACTTAATTCTCATGATCCATCATGGATGTCCCCGGAAATGAATGCGAAATATGTACCTAACAAAAGGTTGTTAGTAATATATTTCTTGAGAAATAAATAGTTAGGCACAAGCATGTAGATGCATAAGGAATTAAATATGTTCTGGGACCAATGTAAATAAAAGTAGCAGCTATGAAAGATAAATCTACATTACCTTTTGACTTAGAAATTTTAAAACGCCTTTAAAATCAGGGTGTTATTAATACAGTAAGATTAGTTAAATGAGAATGAAACTTTGTGTACGGGTAGTTAGCAAAAGAGGAAGAGATAATTTATATTTTGCTAACCTCTAAATAATTTTTACCACTTTTAATGATATGCAAACATAAGTTTCACAATTTTTAAATGCAATCAAATATTTCAGTTCATTGATGCAATGATATTAATGAAAATAGTGAACTTAGCAGATTAGTTATTTGTTTAAAATATTTCAATAAATGAAACTGAATGTATAACATAAAAGATTGTTCAAGATTCTACGGTATGGCTACTTTTGTTTGAATTATGATGCGCTAGAAAAGCCTGCGACTGATGATCAATATTTTATATAACTTAGCAAAAAGGATGGACCTATGGAAGACTGAGTAAGGAGGGAAAAATGCAAAAGTGAAAGCTAGCCATACCCGCTTCTTACCTGGCAAGGGTAGGTAAGGTGTTCCATCTTCCTTGGAAGATCAACGGTTGTGTGTCTCTTGGTGTTTAGTTTGATTTTTCATGTGCATCCGAATTGTTGGAAATATTAATTAATCATAGATCCATATCGGATCTCAGAAGACTCTCTCAGAGTCCATATCAGTTTAGTTTCTATCAGACAGTCTAACAAGATCAAGAGTTTACATCTTTCATATATAAACCAGTCGAATTAAATTTATGAAGCTAAGTTTTTAGGTAGAGAGTTATTACAGTGTTTAATGTTAAGTTAGTAGATTCACGAAGATGCAATTTTAGTTTGCCTATATATAGAAGAAGAAGATTGAAAATCAATAGCAGAGAGTGAAGAGAGAATTCTTAGAGAATTTTGAGAGAATAGTGTCAAAGCTCAAGCTTCTGTGTGTTTGAAAATGTTGAGATCCAAAGCTCTGTAAAAGGTGAAATATCTCTGTAAATTTCCAAGTTTATATTTACGGAAAATAGTTCTATGTTATGTTTCGACAAATTTTATAAATCCATTGTTATGGTTAAATGCATGTTTTATTTAGCTACACATTCTCTCCATAATTACTTGAGTAAATGTTGTTTACATTTACAAGTTAAGTGAAAGACACAAAGAATCCATTAGTAATTCACAGAGTAAAAGTTTGTTTTTACGACAAAGTGATCGACTTAAGTCTTCATGAATCTTTGGTTAAATATGATTTTTGTAATTCTATCGAATTGTTGTTGTGTCAAGTTTTACTCCATGTTACCGGTCGGTGAAAATATTAGTCATTTCTTAAGTATTTAGACTAAGCAATAACCTTTATAAAAAATTCGACTAAAAGTGGTTAAGTCGAAGTCAGTTGGTTGGAAATAAAACCTATCGAGTAAGTCGGTCGAAGTAAAACATTCGAGTAAGTCAGTTGAGTAAATCAGTCGAAGTCGAGTAAATCGGTAAAAACGACAAGTAAGAACTTGTCGAGGTAAAAAGAGTCGGGTCGAAAAGTCCGACCAAATTTAGTCTTTTAAATATTTTGGTCAAGTTTAAATTTTGACTTGTCTAGAGGGAGTTAGACAAATTTCACTCGACGAGTAAAAAGAGGTCAAAGTCTCGACGTGAAAATTTTATGACTAAGCGACAACTCAAGTTTAGTTGTCTCAGAGTTGTTAACTGGTATCAGAGAAATAAATCTTGTCTTAAAAGGGGAAAAAATAATTTTCTAAGGAAAATTAAAAAATTAAAAGTGGCATTAGAGGAAATTTCAACTCAAAATGGGCCTTTTAACTTTAATTCAAATTCCATGTCATCATGTGTTAGCCAATGAAATTGATTTAAATTTAAAATACCGTATAGGTCTTAAACACTTTTTTAATATAAATTTGGGGATAGGT
>LPNX010660157.1:16792-28946 GCA_001517045.1 Pseudotsuga menziesii | reverse complement strand
GCCTTGTAAAATATGATATTAACATGAATGACTCAGTCTGTAGTAACAAAGCACAAAATCTGATCCCTTTTGCATGCATACGGCATTGAGGTATAATGGGTACGTCACAAATTTTTTTTTTTTTCCAGAAACTTTATAAAGTATCCTCTCAAACATATCAAAATATTCAATATAATGAATCAAATTTTATCATCTTGGTAACCTTCCATACCAATCATACAGACTCCAGATGTTGCTCTCCCCACTAGGGATTTCATCATTTTCCTCTGATGCTCCCTTTTTGTGATCCTGCGCACATTCTTACCCAAAATAAGTGGCATCATACTCTCATAAAAACACATTATAGAAAAACACGTTCCTATTTGAATGCAACAAAATATACATGTGTATCATATTAATGCTTTACTTCCTCTTTAGTATGCCTTCTTGATGTGTTAACATTATGCACTTAAATCTCACTAAAACAATCTTATAATAACACAATTATATCTTGCATAGATGTGTTGCATCAAGCATAATAGTGTCTTCATTTTCTTATTCATCAATCAAACATATAACATTTCTTGGATTCCAGTTCATGCAACTAACCCATGCATTGAAAAAAGACCCGTGCAACTAGTTTAGTTCGATGATCTTAACATTAACAATCTTTTTATTGTGTGCATACCCATAAGTAATTATAATATCTCATATTCAAATCATCTATTCCCACATACCTATATGTTGACGAGTCCATTAGGTCCGAGCTTTGTAACTTGGCTCTGATACCATATGTAACGTACCTCTTCTACCACAATGCCACTATGGGTGAAAAGTTTCGTTTTTGTTTCACGGTTGCTATGAAATGAGTCGATCCTGTTACTGCCAGACTTTATATGGCACTCCAATGAAGCATGCTCACTCAAGATAGACTATGTTAGTTTGGAAAAATAAACATCTAAATTGTAATGTTTTTCTCATGATCATCTGTTCATATCAGGCACCATACAATTAACCATATGAGTTCATTTCATTACTTTATTGATGAGTTTAAGTAAAAGAAGGCTGCTCTCTATCGGAACATACCCCTTTTTATTTAGGAATCTATCAAACTGATTCATCTTAAGGGTGATTTATCCTACAAGGAAACAAGCCCATTTTACCAATTTCTGTGTATCAAATCAAAAGGGAGGAGACTCTATCCTTTAAAGTGCCACTTGTACCTTCGAACAGTTACTCTTAGGACTTGTGAGTGGTAACAAGATAAAGTAAAGTTTCAAGGTGGAACATACAACATAGCATACTACATCCGAAATACCATATCTTACTGCATGAAAGACAACCAGCATATATTTTCTACTAAGATTCACATACCTTTACTGAGTAAGGACATTGATCAATCACTCTAGTCCACATCTCATTCTAGGTTATCCAGCATAAAGTCACCGTCCAAAGTCATTGTTTATTTAAGACAATCTGTCATCCTTATTGAGAGATCGAAATGCATTATCATACCCATCACGGAAAAATACCTCAAGAGCTTATAAATTAAGAGTACATTAGGGCACACGCAAACTTAAAAGTACATCGAGAACACATGCAATTCAAGATAACAACAAGTACACCCATAAAGACAAGAGCACATCATAAACAGATACTATCAAGGCCAATGTACATGGTTCACCCAAATCTCTGGGCTACATTCACAAAAGCTGTCACATCTGGTGACATTAAATTCATTAAAAGTTACAACCCGCAATATCATAATTGCCATAAAATCTCTTCATGTGAGAGCATTCACAAACATATATGTTAGAAGTTACAATTCGCAATATCAAAATTGCCATAAACTCTCTTCATCTGAGAGCATTCACAAACATGTCCGTTAGAAGTTACAATTCGCAATATCAAAATTGCCATAAACTCTCTTCATCTGAGAGCATTCATAATACATATTCGTTTCCCATTATCAGGCTATGGTATGGTTTTATACTACCCTGACAACTCTCGGATTACTATCCCCAAATCGCGTCTATGTTTTATAAACCCAGAAACGAATGATTTCAAAATGCACCCATCGATTTGTAATGACCATGCACAAGAATCCATACGGGAATAAGTTTTAACTTTATAAAACATAACCACATATAGGTACCAAATGCCACTGGCTTCACACTCCTGGGAAAATCTACTATGATATAAATCGAGAAGAAAACAAACCCCTTTTGGAAAATAAACCGTTTTCAGAAAGAACCCTGCACATTTGTTTGTGAGCTAATAAAAAGGCTGCAGCGTGGAGTCCTTCAACGATTCCACACCCAAAATGAATATAAGTAGTAGTTTTTTTTACTTTTAATACTGCACAATGCTTTCAGACTCTATCGTATTCTGCAGGACACACACACACACTGATAACCTACAGGCACCAGCAATAAAATACCAGTAGATTTACTACCCAAAATCTCAAACGCATAGAAGGAGATTGACATGATTTTGGGTACAAATTTTAGATACTATTGTTAATCCAGACCTCCCATCCCGCTCGATCTGTAAGCTAGCGATAATCCCAGCTTGAATGTGGTTTGAAGGAAATCAGCAGGGGAGATCTTCCAGTATAATTTCTAGGCTATCTTGACTGGGTAAAGAGGAAGAGGAGATTCACCAATGAGATTCTGCGCATTTGTTTCATTTCGCCCAGCAGTGACCAGAAACGGGGTCATTTCGACTCACGACATATCCACGCATTAAGGAAGGAAGGGTTTTATTTTTATTTTTTAAAGGTCACTATTCAGTAGCTCCAAAAGGGTGTACGATCCAATCCACGTTGGGCCCAACATTATGCATGAAACCTTCAAGTCGCAGGCATGACCAGACATTTATATATATAGATATAAATATTAATCTTTCACTATCGGGTTGTACACAAGGTAAATGCTCTATTCCAAATAGGGCACGTGGGATAAGCACCAAAAGAACAGTACCTATCTTCGCAAATTGCCTCCCGTAATCGCCATGCATATCCGGGATCTATCATCAAACAGAGATGCATAAGAGAAAACAGACAGTGGGTCTAAGGGTGTGTGTAGCTCGTGGGTTTTGATGCAAATAGAGAACATGTATGCGCCTTACAACCACTAGGTTTTGGGTCTTTGAGTTTGTTTCATATGTTAGTGCTTTGTCTGGAGTGGGAGGGGGTCTTGAATATAGTAGTTTTATAGATAGTAGAAGAAGAAATAAAAATTTGATAGATAGCTATGGTAGCAATTTGTTTGGAGTCAGGTGGTTCAACCCTATCTTATTATTATTTCCTCTAATTAAACATTCCACGGGGGAGGGGTATTTTTGTTATTTTGTCCTAATCAGTTGATAAGAAACTTAGTCACATGTGATATAGTTCTATATACCCATCGTTTCTATAGAGTGGCCTCACAGTTACCACAAAGCCTCGACAAACACTTTTTGAGGGTTTGTTTATTAAAGTCGTCTTAACAACCGACTGACTTTAACCAAATTGAGTTGTGGAATTATTTCCTCTTATTCTCCCCCACCTTTAGTCTCATTACCCCTAATTTGAACCCCCACATATTCTTCTATTAAGATCTCCTCCTTCCCCACATCTTTTGCTTTTCCAAAAGTATCATTTTCCAGTATACCTAAAGTCGATTAATGGAGTCACCATCCTTTCAGCCTTAAAAGAGGAAAGGAGAATAGCTCCAATTAGCCAATTGGGGGAATTTTATTCACTATCCTTCCCAAATGCTTATTTCCAATAGGGTTGTTATCACATGTGATATAGTTCTACCTATCGAGATCTCTATGCTAAAGACAATGCTATGCAAATTTTTCGGTTTTAATATAATATAGTTCACTCTTATTTACAAAACAAACCCATAAATAATATATTATAAAATATTATCTTCACAATCTATCGTATCATACTCACAACAATATCATTTAAAAGAATATGATTTATTATATATGGTTTTTTACAATTTGACTCATACCTAGAATTATAACTATAGTCTATAAAGTTATCTTTAATTTTGTATCTAAAAACTTGATATACACATAGCCAAACAAAAATAGTTACTAGCACAGCAAATAAATTTGTGGTTGGTGAATGTCAATAGATCACAAGTTAAGTAACAAAAAATTATATGTTATCGATGCATCAATTATGAATCCACCCCAAATTAGACGTTACGCATACATTCATGCATGGGTTACGAGTTATTCATTTATGAATAATTATTTTTTTTATCTCACATTCTTTTAGTTCTATTATGAAAGGTCATAAATCTTTTAGTTCTATATAGTCTAAATCTATATAACTTCAATTCATTAAATAATAATTAGAGTATCTAAAAAATGGTGTAATCTAAATATTCTATGTATTTGACCTTTTAGGAACATATTTTATGTCTTATTATATTGGGATTCATTGGAAATCTTTAAAATATCTTAGAATAGCGTATATTAGCTATGAAAATTGCATAATTTGGGTGCCATAGGGTATTCAAGGGTGTTAAATCTAAATATATCTTAAAAAACTCAATTCGAATACTATCAAATTGAGAATTTATCAAAAGAAAATTATACCAAAAACATTAGTAAAAACCTAAAATAAATAAACTAATCCCAAAGAATAGTTGTAGTTAAAAAAATTCAATCAAAATGTAACTTTAAATTAATTAATTAGATTAGATTATTTATTTATTAAACTAATAAACTAAAATTAGTTTAAATAAATTTTAAATATCATCATCCTCAAGTATTAGGGTGAGTGCAAGCTAATAAGGGTCACAGAAAACTGAAAAACCTTGCTTTGTGTAAAACATATGAAATCTAGGAAATTGAATCAAATTTATGAATATATAAGTTTTATGTATTGAAAATTTTCATACTTATGTCAAGTTTCATTTTTTCTAAAAATCACTTTTTATTTTCAAGGCAAATGATAAGGCATATGTATTTGTGGTTGCATCCTTTGAGGGCCTAAATGATGGTTTTGAGCTACAAAAAATTGCAAGAATTTAAATAACATATTGTGTTAGTGTACTACTATTTTTCTAAAATAAAATTAGTAATTTTTTTTATTTTATTAATAATTATCTAAGTGATTATTCCTAGTCTTTTGTGGGTGAAGCCTTTGAAGATTTTAATGCAATAATCATGAAATGAGTTTTTTATATAATGTATAGGTCATTGTCTTGTAGTGCACCATACATTTTTTTTTAAACGATTAAGAGTTAAAAATGTTATGGAGAAAAACACTAACAATGTGTTTTTGAGTTAAAGATTTAAAGCACAATAGATATTGAAAAAAATAGAAAAATATAATATTTTGAAATAAAAATGTGTGTTTTAAGTTAAAGAGTTAAAGCACAATAGAAATTGAAAAAAATAGAAAAATATAATATTTTGAAATAAAAATTGCATATTTACAATCTTAAGAAAAAGTGATATCTATATTTAAGATTTCATAAAAAAATGATAGTTTGTGACATAGTGTACAATAAGGGGGTAAACACGTGCTTGTGCTTCATCAAAAATAGCTTTTCAAGCTCTTAATGTAATGATGGTGGACTAGATTTTTTATATTGTGTAGTGACATATATTTTTTTTTGGAATGGTTGAGAAAAGAAAAAGTTGTGGCACAAACATGATCAGTTTTCTAAGCATCTAAAAAGTCCACCCATTATTTTAATTTTCTTTTTATATTTTATATTTTTATTTATATTTAAATTTATTCAAATACAATCAAGATCTTAAAAAACAAGGCATAAATATGTTTAAAATATTAGTATTAAATATATTTAAGAGAATTTATTTATTATCATGTTATTTATTATTATTTAATGCTATATTTAATTTTTATTTATAATTTTTTTCAATTGATTTCTCAGTGTTACCCTTAAATTATTTTTAACACTCTTTCCCCATTCAGAGAGATGAACAAAATTGTTAGGTTGTACGAACTCCACCTAAAACGCAGAAGAATCAATGTGTGCTTTGTTGTCAATATTCAAACTTTTGAAAGTAAAAAAGCAGAAGAAACTCCACCTAAAAACTTCAAGAAAGTAGGGGCAGAATTTAAAGAGGTTGAATACTCATCAATTGCGAATCTTTGGTGTTGGGTAAGCTTCCACGAATTTGAGACTGAAGTATAACCTTGAAGGGTCTCTTTGATTGGGAAACACGTTTGTTTGTAAAGCAAAAGGACACAAGATGGAGTGGAATATGAATGGGAATTGTAACTTCAAATTTATATGCTTGGAATTTCAAACCAAAATGGCTGAGTCAATACAGAAAAAATTCAGATGTGTCAATAATAAATAAAACTGGCATACAATTCGGAGGATTAGGTTTTGGGATTGTTGAAGGCATTGCACAGGTGAAATAGTATGGTATGGTATCAATCTGTTGATCGGTAAGTATCCAAAGAAAGTTGGACGCGTTGTAGTTCGGATCAAAATCTATGCATCGAAAAGACATCTGATTTACTCAGAATTCCCCACGTGTATCCAAACGGGAACGGTCATTTTGGAAAATATTGTTGTATTTGTCATAAACTAGGGTTTTTGTGTTGTAAGGGGATAATATTCTGAGCTAGGGTTTCTGGGCTCTAAGGCGGATGAGGATGTGAACTAGGGTTTCTGGCTTGTCCGTCAAACTTAGAGGAAGTATCTCGAGCTGAACGGGTCTTCACTGGGGGAGCACAATCGTGATTCGTAATGCATTTTCACGTTTGCGAAGCTTCAGCTCGCCCACAATTTTGAACATTCACAAGGTAGAAGTTGGTAATTAGGGTTTCATGAGCTGTAACTATTGTAATTAGGGTCTTGACCTTATTAGCTATTTTTCAAGCTATGGACGATAGGATTGGATAGGTTTTGAACGAGGCTCAATCTAAGCCGTAGGTGTTCAGTCATTCAAATATTTAAACCTGTGAGGCAAATTTATATAGCTAAGCCTTCGGATCGTAGTCGGGCCAAAAGGATCAACGAAGAAGAGGGTGAAACAACGAACTTTAGTACAGATTTAACGGTAATGGCCCGTATTCTCTGTTTACGAGGAGGAAAATATTTTCTTGGAACATCTGTTGTGAGAACTCTTTTATGTACTTAGCATAGTATACTTTTAAAGGTGTTACAAGTGGGAGAAGTAATTGTTGTGGAACTTTATTGTGATGGTCGGTTATGTGTGGGAAAAATTGATACATTTATGTTTTTAAGAGGTAGAGATCCATGGAAAAACTTGATAAGGACATAAGAGTGAAAGGTTAAGTCTAGGATGTTTATAGAAAGTATAAGAGTGAAAGGTTAAGTCTAGGATGTTTATAGAAAGTTTAAGACTTGATGAAAATAAAAATGAAAATGTTATAGATAAAAAAAATTTAATGTTTTTTTATTTTATTTTAGTGATTTTCTTTTTATTATTGAAAGTCTATATTTCTTTTTATAATTTTTTTGATTTTATTTATTTATTTACACTAGATAATATAAAAGACATTTATAGATAAAATAGTTTTAGTGATTTTTTATTTATTGTTTTTGTTTGTTTGTTTAAAATTAGATGATATATTTACAAAATTATTTATATATATTAATGGGTTAGGTCAAGTGGTTGAATGCTATGATTTCTAAGCACAAGGTCTACAATCATTATGACTTGTTTGTTTTTTGATAAGTTATTTGGCATTACTTTAGAATGAAAAATTAGTAAATGAGGAGAAGAAAATAATATCATGTTTAACTATCACTTTATATTTCCAAATCAAATATATTACAAATCAACACACCATCTATTTACGTGGTTTAAATATTTTAAGAGGAAAACACTCCACTACCCCAGCCAATAGCTACTTGAAACAATCACGCAGGGTTCATTAGCGAGGCAATATCATATCACGTCCATTCATATTAGGGGTTTGAATGTACCCCTAAAAACCTTAAAATTATATTGCCTTGTATTAAGGGGTAAAGGGGGTTTTTTAATTTGACCGTATTAATTTAAATATTTGTGGTTATTTTATTTGAGTTGCATGAGGAATAAGATCCAAACAGTGGGATGGATTCATACCTCCAAATCATGGGCTCAATTCATACATTGAAATCATGTTTTGGATTCATATTAGTCCTAGTTTTTGCTAAGGAATAACCTCCAAATAATGGGCTATATTCATACCTCCAAATCATGGGCTCAATTCATACCTCTAAATCATGTGTTGGATTCATATTAGTCCTAGTTTTTGCTAAGGAATAACCTCGAAATAATGGACTCGGTCCATACCTCCAAATCATGGGATGCATTCATATCAGTCCCAACTTTTGCTAAGGAATAACCTCCAAATCATGGGTTGGATTTATACCTCCAAATCATTGAACTTATAAAGTCTTATTTTTATTAAAAAAAATGTTTGGTTCAAGTTTAGGTGGGTAATTAAGATTTAATCAAACCTTACTCCACGACAACCAAGAAAAGTGAGATCAATATTTTGTTCGCTCACTATGACCAAGAAAAGTTAGATAAATATTTCTTCACTAATTATTTATTTAAACATTTTTTATTCTTATTTAACATTTTCACATTGTAAGTTATGAATAGTTGTTAGATTGAGTTATATTTGGCATGTATTCATAATTGTAATTTCAATTCTTATATGCAAGGAATGTGTCTTAATATTCTGTTGGAACTGACATGAACATAGGTAAAAATATAAACCCTTATTTGCATATCCTATGTGTTATTTTTACCCTTAAATGTTATCATATAAATTTCACCATTTGTGTGTCTTTATAACTATTGCATACTTGAAACTTAACAATGGAGATTTTTCCCTCTCTTGTAAAGGTAAAAAAGGTAGATATAACCCAAGAAAATGTAACTAAATGTTGTTAATTCCCTTGATTTCAAGAATACATGTAGAGGAAGTGGAGACAATTCATTGCATCTAGTGAATGTCCTAATGCAAGTTATGCACATGATCATATGGTGTTATTGGAAAGTAAGAGGAATTTTTCTATGTTAATTTGAGTTCAAACATCAATGATGTTTGTTTTTGTAGGAAGGTAGGGAATTCCACCCACGAAAGGGTTTCGATTTTGCATTTTTATGGAGTATAATTTATTAAGCTTATAGAAAACATGATCTCTCTATGGCTATACTTGTATTTACATGACATAAAATCGGTAGGTTGTGGTGTGAAACATATGAAATTCCCATGTTTTCTAAGATTTGCACTAACTAATATACTATCATATTTTTACATTCTTTGTTACAAATTGATCTCTTGATTGGGTCATCTTTTACTTCCCATTACTATTTTTTTTGGTCATCCACTATTCAACACTACAAATTGGTTAGTCGCGCATACAATCCCAGTGCAATGATTATTAGCATTATACTATTATTTTATTTATCATTTTCTTTGCTTATACTAAGATGCATTAAGGCTCATGTTTGTTACAACTTTATAATAAGACATAAATATGGTATTAAAAATGGGTTGATAGAATTGGTTACCCACAATAGATGGTGAAAATAGGGGTTTTCTTGATTGGAAAGGTATATTGGGAGGGGGTTCAAGAATACAATTATGGGAGGCATTTTCCAATAATTAGTGAAATTATGGATACTGTTTAATATTCTGCAAAAGATCGTGCTATACAACAAGTTCGCTAAGTGAAACCCCATGGAAACAATATTATTATGCAGGAAAAAAAGAATATTATAAATGAGCTTTTCATAATCGATGAACTAGAAAATGACCCTCCATGCTCTTTAAATAGAGATCATGGACCAATCAAGTGTCAAGCCATAGATTAATGGTCCTTATGATTGAGGAGGTATAATTATTATTATCTTTGCCAATTTTGCTAAAGTATTTTATGTCTCCGACGTTATTTGGATTATTTATAAATCATATAGAAGATTGCATCAAGAAGGATTTCTAATTTATTTGACATTATTTTATAATGGAAAAATAGTACTAAATGGAGAGAAGAAAATAATATCAAAGGGATTGATGAGTCCTTTCTTTTTTTAATAGTTGTTTCCCGGTTATCTCTCTTACTATATTTTCCAAGTGCATCATTACTTGATGTCTAAAAAAGTGATGGTGAAAGAAAATTATGATAAGAAAATCAAATCTATTATAATCTTTTTTTTTCAAATATATATATAATTAAATATTATATATTATTTTAGCAAACATTGAATAAAAATATTAAAATATAGATATAAGCTTAGATCATAACTATTAACTTTGTAACATGACATATGTATATATAAGTGCTTAATAATCAACTTATGTCAAAATTTTCTAATACATTTATGTCTATTACTATAAATGTAGTAATAAGTATTTTTATTTAAAATGTCTTAACCAAATATCATACTTTTATTTTTGTAATAAAGAACTATCAGATTCATTGATGATGATGATTGTTAATGTCCATTGATACTAGATTTGGTCTATCAAACCTTAGAAATGAATTATTTGGTTTGCTTTAAAATTTTATTTTTATGCTCAAAAAGCTTGAAGAGAAGTGTTTCTAACTCATTGTAATTTTGATATGTTAGAAGATTAAGAAGGTATGTATTGAATCAAATAATTTGAGACTAATATCTAATGTGGGTGTGCACAATACACTTTATGAGAGTGTTTTTCATCATCGATGCTCCGTCTCACAGAGATGACAAATCCTTTTAACCCCGCTATATTAATTTTAGTATTTATAATCGTAAAATTAGAGAGTTACTTTTGATATTCTAGATTAAGATTAATGACTCATTTATGATGTCTTAATTTTATTTAAAGCTCTAAATATTTATCATACCACAATTTCTCTTTAAACATAGATTTCATATTAACTTAACTTTCACGTCAAAAATTAGCTTTAAAACAAAAAGTGTATACCAATGAAATTCTAAAATATGACATCATAATGATTGAAGGAGCATTTATTGCATAAAAAATATTTACTTATCAAATTCTAAAGGATGAATAAAAACCCATAATTAACCATAACAATGACCCATAATAAAAAAAAAATTGCTTACTTTTCAATATAAAATATATTGCACTATAATGCTTAAAAAAAAAAAATTTTAATATAAAATAAATTACAAATTAACAAATGTCTTTTAATAAAAAATAAATTACAAATTAAAAAAAATATTTAAATTATATAATTTCTTTTTAATATATAATATATTATCTAAATAATAAATCATTTTAAATAAAAAATTAAAAACTAGATTCAAAATCAAAATCAAAACTCTAAAAGAACCTTTCAATATAATATATTGTTTTTAATAATATATAATGCTATTTAAGTATGTATTGAGATATACAAAACCAATCAAATATACTATTATGATAATGGAAAGTGGTTTAAAAATAAATAAACATAATTAAATATGGTTTCAAAAAACGAAAATAATTTAAAAATAAATAATTTAAAAATAAATAATTAAAAAAATTAAATATAGTGATATTGTTTCAAATTAACAAGTCATGATAATAGATAGATTAAAATGGATGTATATGGTTCTATCTTATACTTTAACAAGAAAGAATAATTACAATATTTTGAATAAATTTTGACATTATATTTATTAAAAATAATGTAAAATAAAGAATTAAATCAAATTAAAAACTTATACATCCTATGGGGAATAGGTATAAAATTAAAAATCATCAGATATATAAGTAAACATATAATATATAAAAGAGAGGTTAGGTATAGAAAAGATGATTAATATATTTAAATAATGATTAGTTATTTAATTTTATAAATATATTTAATATATATAAAAGCAAATGATTGAGATTTAATTTTAATAAATTTAAGTTAAATTTATGTAATGAATATGTACAAAGAAAAGAAAAAGTATTTATGTTTAAAATTCAAAATTCAAAATATATAATTTTACAAACATATTTTTGAAAAATGAATAAATAAGTTATATTTAAAATTTTTAAAATAGATGGTTTCATAGACCTATTTTGAACAATGAATAAGTAGATTATATTTAAAAATAGCCTCGAAGGTTAGGTCACTTGGTTAGAGTCTAAATCCAAAGACTATTTGATATTGAGATCAGAGGTTTAATTCTCACGCATTCAATTTTATGGACTCTTCAAAGTTAGGCTCCCAAAACTAAAGTC
>LPNX010660157.1:0-16577 GCA_001517045.1 Pseudotsuga menziesii | reverse complement strand
TATATATATATTTAAAATTTTAAAACTGATACACTTCACTTTATTTTATGAGTACATCATATAATATTCAAAAATAATTTATTTATTCAAAATTACTCTTATCTTTAGGGACATTAAAAAGGTTATTTTATTGGATTATTTTTACACATCTTTTCAATTTAACTTAACCGTAGTTATATTGATTGTAATATAAAATGTGAGTTGTAAATATGTCTTCCTTACAAAATGGCTAGTTCATAATATTTTATCATACCTTGCAGGAGGCTCATTTTAGAGCTCAATTTTTCCTTAATATAATATTGTTAATATTATAGATATTTTGCAAAGTGATATGTTTTTCAATTCCCCACATTAATAGCCATACTCATTTTGTCAATTCCTCACATTAATGGCCATACTCATATTAAAGCGTAAATCCTTGAGAATTCTTAATTGCTAAACAAGATCAAAGAGACACATTTCCATAAGAACAATGTCATCAATATAAAGAAGAAGGATGATGATTATTCCTACTAATGGCGTGCCAATGCAAACTATTTCTTCTAAACAATCATCTATATTATTGATGTATAAGCCCAAAAAGAAAGGGGGAGAATGAAACATTGCTTAACTCCAACACTTCATTTAATATATTTCAACCAACCCTCACTATTCTTAAACTTGACATTGGCATTCTCATATAAATTTATCACAACAACTCTCAACTTGAATAGAATTGATAAGAATGAGTAGTAGTAGTTTTCATAATTATATATGTCTACAACTCATGCATGTATTAAATAGCATGTGTGTTTTTTGAAATTTCGATTATTTTAGATAGGGTTGTGGATTTTTAAAATGAAAGTTATTTTGTTTAATGATAAAAAAAATGAAAGTATTTATACTCAACAATGAAATTACCTTAGTTTTAGGTTCAATTTTGCATAATTATATAATACAACTTATGCATGTTTTAAATTACATGTGTTTTTTTTTACAGTTCAATTATTTTAGCTAAGATTGTGGATTTTTATAATGAATTTTTTTTTTGTTTAGTGATAAAAAAAAATCCTTATTAATAAACTTTTTTATATACAAGTGTATATATACTCAACCATGGAATTAACTTAGTTTTGGGTTCATCATGATATTCATAGTGATATTCATTTATCTTCTAACATATAAATTGGTTCCATACATTGTTGACTATTTATTAGTTGTCTTATTTCATGAGTAGATTTGAAACATGTAAAAAGTGTTATTATTGTTATTCAACATGAAATAAAACTACTGAAAGTAAGATTGAATATTTTGAGATTACATTAATAAATGTAGGCCATTGCCACTTCCATTGCTATATTCACATAACAGAAAACTTACTTCTTCCTTTATTACTATGAATGCATAGGAAACATAGATTAGAACTTTTAATCTATGTTGGAGATATTTATACATTAAAATATTAACTTCACCCATGAAATTACATGTAATTGTTATGTGACCAATCTTAACTAATAAAAAACATATATATATATAAGTTTTTGAGAAAATAAATTCATGTTTAGGTGATTGAAAAATATTTTTATAAAGATGGATATTTTAATTGATCAATTAGTCATATTATCTATATATATATATATAGTCACATAATTTGCATGCACTCTTTTCCATTTCAATTTTTCTATCTTTAGAAAAGCTCTAACAGGGCTACATTTTTAAATTCTTTCAAGATATGCAATATATTTTAAAGTAGTTTGTGAAAACCTACATAATTAGAAATTTTAGTCATTTTATTGTAATTCTTATAAAATATATCTAAATAACCAAAAAGTAAACCTAGATAGAAAATTTCAATGCAAATTAAAGAATTATTATTTATTTATTTTATGTTTTGCATCTTTCGATGTTTTTTTTTGGCTTAAATTTGTTAAATGTTTTGTTAAAATTCAACTTTAGAAATGTTTAATTTTGTTTATGAATGTGTAAATAGATTCAACACCCTCACAAAACATATGACACTCATATTATGCAAGTTCCATAAATAATATATGTGAAAACCAAAAAATCTACTTTAAAAAAAGTTAAAAACATAGAATATCTATACTACTCCATTATTATCCTCATTTTTCTTTGTTCTTGAAATATATTCCATTAAAATGTGGTCTATCAATTTTTATATTCAAGAGTTTAACTAATTTCTTAAGGATAATGATTACCTTCACTCCAATCATATCATACACACCTTATTTTATATATGTAATCATTCCACATATTTCCTTTACAACATAAAATTAATCTCAGTGACTTATTGAAACAAGGAGGAAAATTTCATGGCTACCTCTAATTGATTGTTAAGAAAACCTTGTAAAATATTTACTAACAATTTATCTTTAATTTTTGTATACTTATTGTTTCTTTAATTTTTGTACATCTTATTGTTTTATAGAAAAATAATATTAAACAATGGAAGTTATTACATAATATAACATAACATAAGTTAGATATTGAACTTACTCATTACATTTATACACTATTCCCTTCTTTATTTTCATTAAATAGAAATGCATGTACAAACTTATGTGTTACAATGGAGAAGTTGGCTTAGTGGAAGGTGTAAAATATTGTGGTTTCCTCTTTTGGATTGCTATATAGTGAATTCACCTCATGTACATGGTAAACTATACAGATACCCAACAAGGAACAAACCCTTAAAACTATACAAATACCCAACATGGAACAAACCCTTAATGTATATGGTATTTATCCTAAGTGCTCCATTCTTTTCGGAAATCTCCTTATGATGTACCTCTCCTTTTTTTGGAAATCTTCATCCCCTGTACTCCAATTAAACGAGAATGATGTATTAAATACTATGTTTAGGTTCAAAATTGAAAATTAATGACACTTTACTTTTTTACATTGTAACTCTTCAATGTTATACAATCGCAAAATAATAAATTATTTTTTTATTTTTTACAAGTTATTCTTATATTCAAGAACTCATATTTTATCATATTTTATTTATTACATAGTACATAATATTTTGATAGAAAAATACTTAAATCCATGAAGTATATTTTTTATTTTTAAAAATAGATCTATACTAGTTGTAATCTTAATAAACTCATTAAAACTAAGTCAAAACATATGATATTATAATCATGTATAAATATAGTTTTGATTATTATAAAGATATATTTGTATGGTAGCATATTTATATGGTAAAGAATTTGAAATTTGGATTACCTTATTCTTATTATTATTATATGCATTATAATTTTTTAATCTAGGTAAGTTTTCCCAAATAAAAAACAATATCTTTATCTTATCAGTTTGTAAAATTAATTCCTTCTCATACAACTAACTAGTTTCAAAGCACTAAACAAAATAAAATTAATGTTAACATGTAGTCTACATAGCTATATCACTATCACAATTAATACTTACAAATTAAATTGGAGGGAGTAATCTAAATATACCACACATTCAATCATTTTTTATTTTGTTCAAAATAAGATTGAATATCTTGAAAAAAGAATCATTAATATTACTGGTAAAACTTGCATGATATGACAGTCATAGACGATTTTGAGGGTACTAAATCTATTTATACATTCTAAAATATAATAAAAACTCATTTTATACAAAATAAATATACACAAATTAAATATTAAAATTAAAAATTAAAGATATTATTTTTTAAACAATAAAATAAATTTGAAAAAATTATGTGATACTAAATTTTGGGAAGATATAAATACAAACCAGGCAAAGCCAGACGTTTCATTTGACCTTAAGTCTTCATGTTAACGGTGTTGTTTTATATATAATAAAAAATAGTAATTTTTGGGAAGATATAAATACAAACCAGGCAAAGTTAGACGTCTCATTTGACCTTGAGTCTTCATGTTAACGATGTTGTTTTATATATATAATAAAAAACAGTCATTACTATCAATTAAAGATTACAACTCGATCATTAAGTTTATATTTATTTAAATAAGGTAACTATTATTTATGTGCAACTCGATCATTAACTAAAGATAGGTGTGTAATCTTTAGATGTGCAAGTAGCATACAGCAACGATGGAAAAGTATGTTCGTTGGGAGACTACTTTCTATTCTACAAAACATAGAAATTGCACCAAATCGCTAAGATCTTTACCCTATTAGTGGTGAGTGAAGCGATGCATTTGCCCTTTCTTTGCCTTTGTCTCTTTCTGGGTTGATCCCTTGCATTGCCCGTCTATTAGTTAAAGAAAAGGGATTATTTAGTCGGGTCGACTGGAGTGAATAGTATCTTCCCTCGGGACATATAAAAACAAAAAAATTGTTGTTTTCCATATGGAGCACTGGCCAAATCCTGTCCTCTATATTAAAAAAAAATTGCTGCAGTGTTTGATCAAGAGGCACCTAGTTTTCGAATCACTGAAGGCATTGGACAGCTGTAGTATGCTATCAGTCCCTTAATGAGTAAGCATTGAAAGAAAATCAGAACCAGAACGGTCATTTTGGAAAATCTTGTTGTATACTCTGATTTCCGAATTGGGCGTTGCCATGAACAAGGGTTTCTGAGTTGTAAGGCGGATAAGGATGTGAACTAGGGTTTACGAGTTAAGACGAACTTAGGGAAAGTACCTCAAAGCTGAACGAGAGTTATATGCCTAACCCTCACTGCTCTACAATATCACGCTTGGGAAGCTTCAGCTAGCCTAATTGGATTGAAGTGAGCATGAACATTCACAGGGGATCCAATTTTCCCTCTATTGCGAGCAGGGTGGAATCTGGTAATTAGGGTTCCATGGCTGTAAGTAGGGCTTTCTATTAACGATATTTTATTATTTTTAATGAAGCAAACTATTAAGGTTTTGACGTTGTGAGCCATTTTTCAAGCTATCAAAGATCAGCTTGGAGGAGCCTTAGGCGTTCAATTATTCAAATATCCAAAGCCGTGAGACAAATCTATATACCTAACCTTGGGATCAAGGTCGGGATAAAAGGCTCAAGGAACAAGTGTTTGCACAGTTTCTTTAATTGTTTAATAATTTATAACAGTATAGAGCTTAAGCTCAGGTAAACAAGATCTAGGCCGTAGGCGTTCAATCATTCATATATCCACTGCAGTGAGACAAATCTATATACCTAACCTTTGGATCAAGGCTCAAGGAATAAGAAGTGTTTGAAGACTTTCTTCAACTGTTTAATAGTTTATAACAGTATATAGCTTGAACCAGGCTCATCTGAACAAGATCTAGACCATAGGCATTCAATTATTCAAAAATTCAAAGATGTGAGACAAATTTATATACCTAACCTTCTGATCAAGGTCGGGCGAAAAGGCTCAAAGAAGAAGAAGAAGTGTTTGCAGAGTTTCTTTGATTGTTTAATATTTTAGAACAGTAAACAGAAATATGTTATCAAGCTTCTAGCGTGTAAGGTTTCATTGTAGCTTAACAATCAAGCTTCTAGCGTAGAAGGTTTCATTCTGTAATTTTTTAAGGAGTGTAACAGCAAATTAAGTACAAATTTAGCGGTAATGGACCGTGTCCTCTCATCTGCACTAATTTAAAATTTCAAACGTTTGTCAAGGTAACTCATCAGCGAAACACATTAAGAACAATGTTCGATTCAGTGGAAGATTATATCATTGAGATTTTTTTTATTGCGTCACGTAGTAGTTGAAAGAGACTAAATTCCTAAAACAATAGTTGTAATTACAGTGTCACATGGCTTATATTGTCTGAATTAGGAAATGGCTTTAAATATGTTGATAGGAATTTTTTTTTAATGGTTGAAGGAAGATTGTTTCCAAGATGAAAAAGAAGAAGATTGTGTTTAAGCTGAAAAAAGAAAAAGTTATAGTGATTTGTTCTTAATATATGAGTTAGAAAAAGATTATTAAATATAGAAATTGATTAGTGAAAGGTAAACATAAAACCTTAAAAAAGTTGTTTAAATAAATTAAAAAGAAAAATTAATTAGGAAAATACTACTAAATATATAAATATATAGATGGATGATAACAAAACTTAAAAATAGAATCTATTTTCTTTCTCAAAATCAGTATTTAATTCATAAAAACAATTTAAATTTTTTTTTTTTTTTAAAACATTTACATTTTGTTAGCCAATGTTGCCATATGCCAAACTTTGAATGTTTCACTCACAGGCAAAGCCACAACACAGGATGAATCAAAGGAAGTCACAACAGTAATAAAGCAAATGTTAATGTTACAGCCACAGATGAGAATAATGTCACAGCTCTAAATGTTGCAGAGAATACCCGCATATTGAAAAGGATGATTACACAGTTCACTACAAGAGAGGATTTTGTTATACATTCAAATAAATGAAACAGAAAGATAAAAACGATCAAATGTTACAAATGTTACATATGTTATCAGCATAGAGTTATCATGTTAAATATCAAAAGCATTATATTGAAACTCAGCGCTATTCTATACCATGGAGCTTAACATACGAAGTCTCATTGAAACATAGTGTTACATCTATACAACGATTCACATATATAAAACAGAGTTTTAAATGAATAATTTGATCACACTATATAGAGTGGGTAGGATCTAAAACAAAGCGGCAGGAAGGATAGTGATTTTTCATCTGCAACGGCGGAAGGGTAGTGGCTTCTTCATCCGCAACGGTGGAAGCCCACAACACAAGGATCGACGACAATGGGAAAACAAACATATCGGCGAGCGGAGGAGAAACGATTAAAAGTCGGAAGGACATCCCCTTCCGCAACGTCAGAGCGAAAAGTGGAATGGGAGCCGCAACGTCGGAGCTTTAAAACATCGGAAGTCAGAAGGACATCCCCTTCCGCAACGTTGGAGTGAAAAGCGGAATAGGAGCCGCAACGTCGGAGCTTCAAAACATTGGAAGTCGGAGCGGAACTTGTAACATACCCCTTAAACCTTATGCTATGGTGGGTGAAAAAGGGGTAAAGATTCATTTCCACTATTGCTTCTACGGCATTTAATCGAAAATGAATTCAGCTATTTAGCATAGATCCAAGGTATTGTATTAGAAAATGGTTCATCTAGAGAGGAGATAACAGAGATAATAATTTGATCTTTAAGCAATTGAGAATCCAAGCGAACAGCCGTGCAAGCACAAACACACACTCACTAAAATTAACGTCGTTTGTAGTTATAAAATCATAGCATAGGCATACAAAATCCCAAAGATTTAAGCTTAACCTATTTCGTTCAGTTATGGAAGCACATATCTTACAACATCATCATTCCTAAATAAGAAACATGATTCCTTATCGATTTCACACATGAAAATCGCAGAGCCATAAAACACCTTATTTGCAAATCGCGGCATCACACTTACTAAGCCGCAACACAGTACATGCATACCTATGATACAAAGTTTGCAAGTAACACCTTGTCAATTTCATAAGCGAAATAGTAGAGGCATACAACCATTAGTTTATTAAGTTGTAACCCATCGCATGCATGATATGAATTTTCCGCAAATACAACCTTATCAAAGATAACAGTTTAAGTAGTCCTTTCTAAGACTATTAGCTACTGCATAGGTGAAGAGTACCACGGCGTACTTTTATTAGTTTAGCATAAGTCCTGAGCTCCCTTCTGGTTCAAACATAGCTTACCAATATGCTGGTTATTAGGAACATTTTCAACATTTAGTTCTAATGTTGGCACACGACGGTGTACTTGTATGATTATCATGCTAGAAGTAACTTATGCATTAACTAACAATTTTACAGGATCTATACGTAAAATTTTACTGTTTGTTATAACTTCCACAGGTCATCCTATCAGCGCTAGACTTTGCAAGGTAGTGTATAAAAATAGCAAGACCAACCATTTGATAAAAAGAAACAGTCACACACATTGCAGAAATATTGTATACACAAAGCACCAACATTTACATCCACGGTACACAAATCAAGACCCAATGTACGTGGTTCACCCCAACCTTGGGGTTACGTCCACCAAAAGTGTCATCGGCCCATGACATTTATTATATTAAAAAGAATTATGCAGATCAAGGTGATACCATACATTTTGTTCCAATCGGTCTCCTCCTGCGGGAGCCCCTCTGAGCTAAATCCCACACTATCCACAAGTGGGGCATTCTGAACAAAAACAACATGGGTCCCCTATTATATTGAAAATAGGTTGTTCCCTAATCATATTCAAATCAAACCAATAATATGTGTATGCTGTAACATAAATTCTCCTTCCGGGGTAGAGAAGAACAGACTTTTTCTTTTAGTGCCGATAGATATGTACTTTAAAATTCCCTTCAACTCCTAGAAGGTGATTTCATAGGTGGCAAGGGGACGGTTCACTAACCCCATAAAAGTTTTATCTTTGCAGGTTTGCCTAAGCCATAACCCGGAGACTCAGGGAGCCGATCAAAAACCCCAGCGATGCATCTAATCGAGGAGGAAAAGTCCATTAGAAGATTTCACGAGGGTTTCGTAAGCACTTATATCCAAGATGGTCGCACTCCCAGCCCAATTTGATATTCCTACCTATCAAACCCAAAGGAAATATCATAATAGAGTAAGGCTCTTAAGACCTTTTAAACCTCTATCATTATCCTAAAACACAGCAGATGTAATGACTCCTGGATCGTTTATCCTCAATCAACATTAATACTCAGTGACTGTAATACACAGCACTGTAAGGCTCTTAATACACAGCAGCTAAAATGATTACTGGATCGTTTATCCTCAATCAAACAAAAACACTCAGCGATTCCAAAGACAACGTGGACAGGTTCTTCCACACAGCGATTTCAACAAATATACTCAACGATTCCAAAGACAATGTGGACAGGTTCTTCCACACAGAGATTTTAAACGAGAAAAAACTCAGTGATTTCAAAGACAACGTGGATAGGTTCTTCCACACAACGATTTCAACAAAGATACTCAGCGATTCCAAAGACAACATGGACAAGTTCTTCCACACAGAGATTTTAAGCGAGAAAAAAACTCAGGGATTTCAAAGACAAGTGGACAAATTCTTCCACATAGAGATTTCCAAGCAAATTACTCAGTGATTAAAGACAAGTGGACCGGTTCTTCCACACCCAGTTTTCAAGAAAAATACTCAGCGATTTCAAGGACAACGTGGACAGGTTCTTCCACACAAAGATTTCAAGCAAAATACTCAGCGATTAAAGACAAGTGGACCGGTTCTTCCACACCGAGTTTTCAAGCAAAATACTCAGCGATTTCAAGGACAAAGTGGATAGGTTCTTCCACATAGAGATTTCAAGCAAAATACTTAGCGATTTCAAAGACAAGTGGTCCGGTTCTTCCACACAGAGATTTCAAGAAAAATAATACCAATCACATCAAGAGAGGAGACTTACAACCTCTTTCTCCAACCAAATCGTAGGTAAGGAAAAACCCCCTGCAGCCGCAACGTCCCTGATTCGTTTCTTTTTATTCATGAGCATCCTCCCAAAAGAGAACGTAGGCTCCTTTCCAAAGGGAAAACAATGTCACGGTAAAGAATTTTTTTACCAGAAAGCAAACCTAAATACCGAAATAGGGTTATCAGTGCATCCCCCTCTCAAGGGACAAGGTCTGTCCTTTTATGGTTGCATTTTTTTCTTTCGCCCCCATATCCACGTTTCTCCCTGGTCAAATTAAAAATCATGGGAGTGATTAACGCCTCCAAGTTATTAGCCGAAAAATCAATTAATAGCTTCCACTATGGCGCGAAAGGGTCAGGGAATCTTACGCTTCCAAAATCCATGTTTTTCTAATTAAAGGTAACGCCTCCTTAATCTCAGCTTATCAAAAGTTAAGACCAGCAGAGGGAGGAAATAATGCCTCCTTGAATGGTGGCTAAAGTCAGGAATCGGGTCCAAGATGGACATAACACTCCAATTAATGTCATCTTCCAATGTTTCTTGCATATAAAAATATTAATATATATATATATATATATCTTCTTTAATGTATAAGGTTCCAACTATATAGGTATATATATAAAGAGGTTGTTCGGTTCCTCTATTTATAGGGGTTTCAACCATTGCGTATGAAATTATTTTCATACATAACCTCCTAAAGTACGTGTGTGCATATATTTATTACCCAATCCATATGTCCTTCGTCACTATTGTCAGTCTTTATGACAATATTGATTTCCTCTCCTCTTTAAAAGAGGACTTCGATTTTGTTTGATTTATTAATTAATATATATAGTTTTATTTTCAAACAGTGCCTCTTATAACGAAATCTATCGTTATTTCCTATGTAATGATAGTCCCTGTACCTTTTCCCTTTCACCGAGGGGATCGTCCTTTCCACGACCTTATTATTATTATTAATATTTTACTTTATCATATAAATATTTTGAAGTGTTTGACGCCCCTTCCGATGAAGCATTTCAACGCTTTCCTGCACTCTCTTAATTCTTATGTTGATGCTAGGAGTGAAAGCAATTTCCTCTATCGAGGTTTAACCAAAATCAGGGTTAGGTACCAAATCATGGTGTCCCAGTCGGGAAGGCACAGAATAAAGCCCCTAGAAGGTAAGGTAGTCCATTTAGGCTTACTTTGACCTAAGATGTTATTTGAGATCTTCCGTCGTGGATTTTGGCCGCTCGTCGTCGAGCCGCGTCCAATACTTAAGTCTCCTAAAGAACTTGGCGAGTATTGAATACAAGGTCTTACTGGTGGGGCCTTGGTCTTGGGCTCCTCACCAGAAGACAATTACAAAAAAATGAAAAAAGGTTTACGACACATTCACAGGTCTAGGAGGGATCTTACATCCTCTCCCCCTAAAATTAACACCGTCCTGGGTGTTTCTTATTTTTTAACCAGTTTTCCTTCTGCCATATTGTCATCTTTCCTTGTTTCGCCTTTCCTGTTCTGACCTTTCTTGCCTCCTTCTTAAGTTTTCCATTGCTCAAGGCTTGCATTTTCTTGCAACAAGTTTTGGGTCTAGCCCACTATTTCTTCAGTACAACATGTACAAAATTGCAATTCAAGTAAACATATGCCATAAATTCTTTTGCATTGTAATAATCTACAATTTTCTAGTGTTCCTTTATGCCATATTATCCAATCGTTTGCATAATGCAATTTTTTTTTCAACAAAACATGATTACTACACTACTACATTTCGATCCAAAATCCGACGGTTACTTCCGACGGTGCGTGGATTTATCTTGTTAAACTTACCAAAAATCAAAAGGATACATTTTTTTTTGCAAATGTGGCCACAAGCGTCGGTTAAGCGACGGCTATTTGATTTGTGAATGTTCAAAGCGACGGCTATTTGATTTGTGAATGTTCAAAGTTCGGAAGCGTCGCTTAAGCGACGGAGGAATATCAGTTAAGCGACGGCGTACTATTTATCACAGGATGAAACAATGTTATGCCTCGCCCCACCACAAAAAACAAAAAACACAAATTACAACCCCGCGGCCACAAACAAACCTCGCGACAGCACCAGTGAAAGAAAGAGAGGAGAGGGGTCATAATGGATAGATGGCACACAGGGTACTATTAGACAGTGGATAGATGGCACATAAGAGATGGGTCACAGTGGATAGATGGAAATAAACCTTTAACCCATTACAGCTGTAGAGGAGGGGCCGAAGAGGAGAGGGTCGAAGAGGATAGGGCCGTAAGGGACAGAGCTCGCATTAAAATAGGAAGTAAGAGCATTGGGATAACTAGACACATTGCCATAGCAAGTCCTCTTTTGTCGAAGGAAAGTTCAACCAAACGAGCAGCTGAATTGGTCAAATTGAATCCAATGAGTGAGTATGCCGCCAGGTCTGGACGATTAATTGATTCTAACCATGAAGGGCATAGCAGCTGGTATGCAGAACAGTGGCTAGAAGGGTTTTGGCAACAGATTTTCTCATGTTAGTACTATATTGGGAGTTTCTTGAGACCTGCTTCACAGGGGCATTATTCAGATTCCAATATTAAAGGTAGCTTTCTAAATACGCCAGTGTAGATATGGAGTTTACGAGTGTTGGTGTCCCTGTTAAAATTTTCATTGGATCATCTAACCTCAGTACTTGCTCCTCTGTATCTCTGCGCTGTGTGCGGGTATGTCTCTACACTGTAGAAATTGGTTGCTGTAAGTGGGTATGTATCTATATATGTCTCTGTACTGTGTGAAGTTGTGTTGTGTATATGGGTATATCTCTGTGTCCGTGTTTTATGTGGCCCTGTGGGTATGTCTCTGTTGGAAGAGTAGTAGGAGCTCGATAAACATCCCCTACTCATTGACTCGTCACATAGAGGATGCTCCTACTCATCTAAAGATATCAAGCAAGCAACCTGAAATCGGTTAATGAAAACTCTGGGCTCCTAATTCAAAGTAAGCATTTCTTTCTAATTTCTTCTGGAAATTTTGTTGCCCTCTCTTTTTGTAAATCATTGTCATCTCACGGCCTTGCTTATGCTCATGTTTATGTGGGTTTTTGAGCTACAACTCGATTGTTAAAAATTAAGGTTATGAATGCGCGCGCTTCCTTTGGGGTTATCATTTTTATGTGATAAGTGGCGTATTGTGAGGATTCTGTAGCAGCCAATTGTCATTTGACTGGGAATGGGATGTGTTGTTGAATCATTAAGATGTAGCAAAGATCCTCGACGTACCATCCCAAAACTTTCAATTTCTAGTTGAATCATTTCAGTGTCCTTGTCAAACAATGTAGCAAAGACTCTGGTCATACCATGATCCATCCCAAAATATCCAATTTCCTTCAATTATTTGCATTTAACAAAATAGGCCCAATTGGTTTGAGTACACATCTTTTCTATCCCAAAAAACTAGTTAAACTTTTAATAATAACGTCTTTTTCAGATTTGAAATCCGAGGATTTCTGAATTTAGTGGTTCAGTTTCACTATGAAAAACTAAATTATATTTGCTCACTAGTCAAAATCTCGGTGGAGGCAGGGAGAAATATAGGTTTTCTTCAATGTGGATTCTGCGCTCTAATCTGTAACCTTGTCCTCGTCAGGTTTAAAATTCCAGATCTCTGAAGGTTGAGGTTCATTATGAAAACTAAATTATATTTGCTCACTAATCAAAATATTGGGAGGGGCAGGGAGAAATATAGGCTTCAATGTGGCCTCTACACTCTCAACTGCAACCTTTACACACGTAGCATCACAATAGGGGAGTCCCAGATCAAATTACTTAATATCCAGCTCTATAGATCGGAAAATAAGGGGCAGGACTTCGTAGGGTTCATTTCTAATTGTCCAATTAAATGGTTTCATATCGTAATATAATGCAATGTAAACATAGTGTGGAAATAATCTAATTCATCAAGAACAATTTACAGAGATGGAAATCGTCTTAAATCTAATTTAGCTATTGTAATTTTACAAAGAGATCAGCTGGGAGAGCATAATGATCATTAGCAAACAGATAACTAGCACATATGCTCTACATGACAGCCACTTTCACTGCATGTCAGGATGCTCTAGTTTCAAACTAAGAATCGAGGGAATAATGGTTCTCTTTCCACTCTTTCCATTTGACATTTTCCTTTTGAATCAACATGAACGAGGATGCTTCCCTTTGAATGAGTAAATATTAGTAAAGGCAGTTCCCCATAGGAGAAGAAAAACATTGTATTTATATTCTTTTTCTGCTAAGGAATTGCAGTGCTAGCTCGAGATAAAAAAGGAACTAAGTCCATGGATGATAGAATTTTCATGTGAAGATAAACAGATAATTGTTTTTCCTTGATGATTGTTTATTTCAAATCCTAAGAGTGCCTTGAAATGAAAATACCAGGAGCCACACAGTTCTCACACATGCAGTGATATGGGTGTGTACATACCACCCATGTGAAATAAAGTAGAACGTGAAATTGGAACATAACTAGAGCCCACGTGGAGATTTGGCAGGAGCTTGGGAGAACATAATGGGATAATACTAATATTTTACAGATCATGGGATCATAGTTGTTACAAGATTGGCCATGAAAATGATGATTAGATAAGAAAGAAAATACTACCTGTACAATACCAAGAAAGTAAATATTACTTGTGTTTTTCTTGCTTATAAATATTTCTCGAGCTATTTTCTCACCCAAACAGAGACACATGGCTCCCAATATTGTCAAACATGCATGCTTTCAAATGCCAAAAATAGGAGAAAAGGACAATGAAATTTATAGTAGCACCTTGTACAAATCATTTTCATGAACAAATTGTTGATGAACAAAGAAGACAGCACTAAGCTAATTTATTTTCCTTTTTATAGACTCCACGTCTTGGAACTGTTTGCTGGTGTCTATCTCTTCTTCTGTGCATCCTATGATCTTGCATTTGGAAAAAATCACTAAAACAGACTATTATCCTTTTGTAAATCCATCTTCTTCTTCTTGTCCTCCACTGCTAGCCTCACCAGAGTGATCTTCTTCATCCTCGTGTGAAGGTTCTTTAAATGACACCAAAAGCCACAAAAGATATACAAACCATGTTGCTGCCATGACCCAGCCAGGTAGTGTATTTTCATTAAGAGTGACTCCAAAAAATGACTTGTTAATCTGGAGGACTCCAGCAAAACCAGGTCCAGCAGCCATTCCTAGTGCACTGGCACTTACAAATGTAGTAGAGGCCTTTAAGCATGTTTTCAATGGTACACAGTCACTGATGTAGCGTCTATTTACAACTCTTGCAGAACCTAAACCACAAAGAATGCGGCCAAGCAGTAAGATAGATAATGAATCCATATAATAAGCCATTGCATACAATGTATTACCAAGGAAAAGAACAATGCTGCTAAAAACAACTGGCCTGAAATATGACTTGTTTGACCATGCATTGAAATAAACTGAAGAAACTAGCTGTGCAACTACCATTGACCCAATTATTACTCCACAGAGTGTTGCTGCAGCTCCTAGGCTCATTGAATATTTGTCTGTTGTTGGGACAATTATGTTTGTGTTCACCATATAAAGGAAAGTGTTCACTAAGTTCAATACAAGAGAAACAAAATGATATCTTTGATCCTGAATATACTCTTCGGAAGGCCTTGGTAACTCCTCTTCAATAAAAAGTGCATGTTGCCCAAGAAAGCGTAGAAAATTTGTTGAGTTTGTAAGACGCTCTACTGCATCTTTTATTTCGTCAATAACTGGATCCTGAAGTGAGAGTGCTGAAATAGGCTGATCATAAATAGATAAGTAGCTATCCCCATGACTTTGAAACCGTGTAAGATTGCGAGACAATGCCCCAACAACAGCTCCTATGCCCACATGCTTGAAGACTTGCTGAAGCTGCGAGTAAGGGTGATTTGACCGGGTTGTTACATAGTAGTCTGTGAACCTGTAACCAAAACGCTTGTCAAACTTTTTCAATATTTTACGCACTCCAATGGCATTCACCTCCACAAAGTTTAGCAACTTCAAAATGTCTTGGCCCAAATCCCTGTATGCTTCCCATAGTGCATGCACTTCAGCAACATTATTTGGATGTGTCAGTGATTCACACTTCTCTCCAAGAGCTGTTAGTCTGCTAGCAAGATGTCCTTGCTGTTCTAGGAAAAATAGCACAGTTTTTTTCAACCTGGTGATCTAGCATCTTTGAAAATTCTTTAAGCACATGACGATGGTCTTGTGTTCCTTCTTGAACTTGTTGCGCATATTGCCTCACCCTCTTCTCAAATTCAACCATTTTGTCCTTTTCACTATTGCAAATTTAAAACTATTTTCACAGCCACCGCTGCTTTGAAGCCCTTCTCAATTTGATATTTCTCTTTGGTTGAATTGGACCTACCCAAATGTGAAAAATAGAAAATATAATTGGAAACAGGAATGGAATGAAAAACAGGCACTAGAACATTACAGGGGATAAGAAACATGAACCCACATTAACCCTCCTGGTGTCTACTGTGCACATAAAATTGATCAGTATTGTAGTAGTGTAGTGTCAAGACAGGCACTAGAAGCCGATTTCTAGAATTTTATTGGTGTATGGGATCATTTTCATTGTAAGTAAAATTTTGTAGTATATTATTTGCTGATAGTCGACATAATCAATTAAACTTCAGTCTACCTATTTAGCAGCTATCCTACTTAGTGGTGTGCTATGCTAGGCTTACTTTTTGGTAATATTTTGCAACAGATTGCAGAGCTATAAAAGGGATTTCTCATTTCTGCACTTCGTTCACTAAGATTGTCCAATGATTGTGAACACAAACTTTAAGAACAAATTGGCTTCTGTCCTCTTTGATATACTAAATATGAATGATGGTCACACACAGATTCACAAATTCATGGAGATTGAGCCTCTCTCTTGGTTTATAGATTGAATAGTTTGTATTGCATGCACAATCTTTTGATAATTGCAAAGGTTGGTGTTTCAACATTCTAACATATCAAGGTAACAATAGATAAGGCCATTACTGGTTTGCGCAGGATGCGAGGTTTTTTTTAAATATCCTGGTTTATGTGAGTTTTTCTTTGTTTTAGAATTTAAATATTAAATGTTAATGACTGAGGTTCAAACCCTGGTGGGCATAGATCCCTGGATTATAAGCTGGGAAAGTTTGTTGCGTTTTATATGCAGCATTAATTCATTAAAAGATATTAGTTCTGGA
>LPNX010660119.1:176367-205428 GCA_001517045.1 Pseudotsuga menziesii | reverse complement strand
TTGTCTCTTGTGATGTGCTTATGTGAATGCTGTGCTTGTTATTCTCTCAGTGAAAAGATCTTGTTATAATGCTAGCTTAAATGTTGAAAAACTAACAACGACAATAACAATGATGATGAACAATGATGGTGATGATGATGATGATGATGAGGATGATGAGGATGAGGGTGACAATGATGATGATGACGATGATGAGGATGACGATGATGAGGATGACGATGATGATGAACAATGATGGTGATGATGATGAGGATGATGAGGATGAGGATGACGATGATGATGATGAGGAGGAGGAACTATGATGATGATGATGATGATAGGTTTAGTTGAAACTTTGCTTTGATTTTATTTTCAAGCATTTGTAATGGAATGGTGATGATGAACAATGATGATGATGATGGGGAGGATGATGACAATGATGATGATGACTATGATGATGATGAGGATGATTATGATGATGATGATCGTGATGCTGATGATGATGAAAAATGATGGTGATGATGATGGTGATGATGATGATGGTGATGATGATGATGACGATGATGATGATGATGATGATGATCACGATTATGATGATGATGATAATGATCATGATGACTATGGCTATGATGATGATGACAATGATGGAAATGAGATTTCACCCGCTTACTATAAATACTAATTACTAAATCTTGAAAATTGTCGAAATCTTTAATACACATATAAACACTCATTACAATGATGGCCACACACTTTTTTGAAGATTGCTGATACCAAATGATCTGTTCTATTCTATGGACTGTAAATTTGCAGACGTTGATGAACAATCATCCACCCCTCATATCTCTCCTATCCCCCCTTCATATATGTCCTCCCTCCATCCCCCCCCTCATATATCTCCCATAACCATCCCTCTCTTCCCCTTATATTTCTACTCCCTTCATCCCCCCATATATGTTCCCTAACCATCCCTCCCTCCCAGGATTCCCTCTAGACCTTTTTCTCCCTCCTTTGACACCCCCCCCTTTAACTAATGTAATGTTGGGCCATGAACCACCCCATAGACCATCTGGATGGAATAATGGGAGTCTAAATGGTATAATAATGGGATAAGGATGCCAATACTCTTTTTTACTCTCGTACCAAAGTATTTAAGAAAAAATGCATATGCCATATAAATCCCATATGCGCTACATCGCATACGCGATATGAATCGCATATGTGATATGAATAAACTATAATGCATATGCATTTTTTTAAAATTTCAAAACTTGGCGGGAATAAGGTTTGGAATTATGTTGAGAATTAGCTTTGGACTACCGAACCTATTGGCTAGGACATAAAAACCAGGGCTATTGCCTATCTTTTAGAATTGTATCAATATGCTCAGTTTCAATGGCGTGTTTTGCTTTGACAAACACAATGTTTTTTCATGAAAAATTAGAATATTGTAGAGTATGATCTTACAATTCTGAATGTGTAATTTTTTCCTTTAAATGTATTTTTTAATTATTTATTATAATTTTTCTAAATGACACAGGTTAATTTTTGAAAATAGATACATCGATTGTTTTTTATATAACTTTTGATTGCCTTCACCATTTGCCAAGAAAACTATATGGTGTACTAATAGAGAGTGATCTCTACAATATTATATATAGAAATCAAGGATTTTATTAATTTTTTCCTTTAAAGTGTTGCACCCGCACATAACGTTTTAATTTCGAGCTTTTCTAACTTCAATAATTAATCTATAAAAAAAATTCATCAAACGATATGAATAAATAGTGTTGCACTAGGACCATATGTCCTTTACATGTCTGCAATATTTTATACAAAATTGACATCATTTACCACATATATTGTTGCACCCGCACAAACATATATGTTATAATGTGCTGAAATTTTGAAAACCCAATTTCACGGAAACTAATTTTATAATCAATTATGCACATTTTTTTCTTCATAAATGTTATATATTATGAAAGCTTATTCAATTACCTATCTTTTGCATTTTTACTTAATCTTCAAATACGTTAGGGAAGTACCCATAATTGTGACCTAAAGTGAGAGGTTCCGGTTTTTTTCAGTATTATGTAGCATCTAAAGTGTCTTTAAATGAGTCCATGATTGTGCATCATCCCATAAGTGAACAAAAAAGCTTTTTTCAATCCCAATATTTAAAATAAGGGAACACTCACATGCACCATGTGTAGATAGTGTAAATTATAGGTATATTCAAAATGTGGTTATATCTTGCACTAGTATAAAATAGAAATAAATATACCAAGCACATTGAAAGTCATCATAATTAAAAAACAATAGTCAACACAATAAATATATTAAATACATTTCCATGTCAAAATACAAGCATAAACACACTATTTTAAATAAACAAACAAACACACATACAATGTGTAAAAAGTGTAGATTAGATGTATAAAAAAATGTGTTATATCCTATGTACAAAGTGAAATTTTAGGATTTAGAATTGAACACAAAATACAACTCATGATATTTAAAAACCAATAATCAATACAACAAATACATATAGCAAAGTCATGTCAAATTACAAGGATCCACAAATATTTATAAATATTGTTTTATCCTTTAAACATAAACAAATTTTCATTCCTCTTTATACAATTTTAAATAAGCAAAAATTTACATAGACAAAAATGTAAAAATCTAAGTTACATGTGTTATATCATATATGTATTGTACAATTTAATGATTTAGGAAAAACACATTTGCATTGCACAGTATACACTTTTATCTAAGCAAACATTCACATACACAAAAATGTAAAATTTGTAAACTAGATGTGTCATATCATATTTGTAATGTAGAAGTTAATGATTTAGGAAAAAATTATGCAATATTATCTCAAATTAAAAGCATTCACAAACATACATTTTTTTACCATATGAATATAAAAAAAATGAATTCCACATTATACAATCTTAAATAAGCATACTTTCACATCAAAAAATGTAAATTATAAGTGTTATACCATATGTAATGTACAATTTAATGATTTAGGAAAAACAAATTTTCATTGCATACTATACACTGTTATCCAAGCAAACATTCGCATACACAAAAATGTAAAATTTGTAAATTACATGTGTTATATCATATATGTAATGTAGAAGTTAATGATTTAGAAAACAATTATTCAATATTACCTCAAAATTAAAAGCATTCACAAATATATACAAACTTTTTTTTTTATCATATGAATATAAAAAAAAGAATTCCACATTATACAATTTTAAATAAACATACTTTCACATAAAAAAAAAATGTAAATTACAAGTGTTAAAATATGTCTTATGTGGAATTTAATGATTTAGAAAAAATAAATCTATATTATACACTATACAATTTTAAATAAGCATATATTCAAATACACAAAGATGTAAAAAGTATAAATAACATATGTTATATCATATAGGTAAAAAAACAAAATGCAAATAAATTACAATACTACTCGCACTACATTACTCTAAAAAGGGTAATGCCCCACCTCTATAGAATTTGTAGTTTAATCCCAACTCCCTTAAAATATATATATTATTATGGTGTACAAAATTCTCTCTTAATTTGGGGATGCACACAGAGAAGTTTAATTCCTTCTTTCTCAAAATGTGTTAATAATTACAATGTATAAAACTCAATTTTTGAAATAAAAAAAAAAAAATTGATATATAAATATGCCCATACTATTTTTAGAAATATAAAATTAGAACCATAAACATATTTACAAATATCAAACCAAAAAACATTAAAATATATATATATATATGAAGATGATAAAATATAGTAAACCCAGATGATTAAAAACATACCTAAAAATAACTCAAAATTATAGTTACATCATTTTTAAAAAGCTGAAAATTACAGCTATATTACTTAGCAACCATTAACCAGGCTGTTAATTTTGGCTATATAACTCCTTATAACCAGCTTTGAACTAAAAAATTAGAAGATACTTCTCCTCCATAAACTTTTAATTAATAAATAAATTAAAAAAATGTCCAACACAGTATCCCATTATTTGGAATAGATAGGACAGCATCTAAGTTGACTAATATAAATCTTATTATATAATATTATTATATATTATGTGATGATATTTTATATATTTGATCTTATAAATTCAATATTAGAAATTATGTAATGATATTTTATATATTTCATTTTGTAAACTCAAAACTCGGAGCTGTTTTAGTAACTCGTTCATATTTTATTTTCTTTAAAATTAAAACACCGGATTTTCTTTAAAATTGAATCATAAATTATTTAAAAGATTTTACAAATCATATAATGGGCCGAATTGATCAAAATAATTTTTTTCAAAGGCAAAGAGAATCGGAGAAGCTAAATATGATAACCCTGAAACATAATAAAATCAGAAACTAAAATAATAGTAACGATAGCAGAGGCTGCCTATAAATAGTTATACTTATTATTGAATGGCAACTGTTAATGTCATGAAAAAGTAAATTTTTTTTTCTTTTAAAACCAGAGAGGGAGGAGAACAAATACCTGTATCTGGAATGCTAATAGGGAAATAGTCTCTAACGACAACCACATAGATCGAAACACAATTTCCTCTTCACGTTAAGAAATTGTAAAATGCAGAAATTTGTTTCGGAAAGCTAAATCCAACAGTCACATTGGAAACCCAGATCCATTCAAATCACTTTTAAAATCATTCATGGAGTGACATTGGAAACCGAGATCAAAACAAAAGGGAACCCTAGATTAACAGTAATCCCCCACATTTAAGGGGATTTTATGATTATGTTTTTTATCAGAAAAGCAGAGATAAAGAGAAAATAATAATAATAATAATAATTTGAAGTGATACCTGTGATATTGAGAGATAAAGAATTTCTTTTACATAACCATTATTTGAAAAACAGAATAACTTCAATCTTTCTTGGAAATCCATCTAAATTCCTTGTTGAAGCTTCCTTGGAAAACCTAAATCAACAAGAAGGCCTCATGTTCATGTGGAAGGCTGAAGGCTGAAATAAACAGGAACAACTTATACTTATTAAAAGGAGGTAGGATTTTTAGGGCTTCCCAGGCTTCCAAGAACAAAAAGAACATAAAAAATGCAGAACTAAAAAAGAAATAATAATAATAATAATACCTTGATTTAATACATGTGATTTCAAAGATAAAGAATTACTCTTACACAACCAGCTGAAGAACATAATAACCTGAACCTTAACTTTAGACTTTGCAAATCTATCAAAATTCTTTGTTGAACTTTTTTGGAAAACCCAGATCAACGCAGAACTAAGCCGTCATGTGGAAGGCTGAACGATGAAGAAATGAACAGAAACAACTGATATTTAGTAAAAGAAGGTACGATTTCTAAGGCTTTCAAGAACAAAGAGAAGACCAGAGATAAGAGAAAAGAATAATAAGATGTACTTAGAATGGACTGCTTGTGATTATTAAAAGAATGCATTGATCTCCATGATGATTATTAAGAAAAAGCATTGAAGGATGAAGAAATTAGCAGAAATACAATTTCTAGGCCTTCCAAGAACAGAGAAAATACCAGAAATAAGAGAAAACAATAATAAGATGTACCTGAAATAGAAATAGAATCCCTGTTATTATCTCAAGAAAGAGCTGAGGTACCTCCTCTTTTCCCTTGAAGTTCGTTTGTCCTTTATCACATAGATATTCAGTCATGAGACCAAACGCCTCAAAATGAAACTCGGAATCAAACAGAATTACAGACTCGGACAAAGAGGAGGAAGAGAGAGGCAAATGATAAATTGTCTGAGATTTGAGAAATATATATCCTGATTCCTCCCCTCTTGATCGAACCGTTGGCACATAAGTCCGTAATCTCTAATGCTTTTCTTCAAATTTAATTCATATTTTTTTTTCCAAGCCTCGTGCTTTGTTTAGAGTAATGACTTTTTTCCAAGCCTCGTTCTTTGTTCTAGAGTAATGGCTTTTTTCCAAGCCTCGTGCTTTATGTTTTAATTTTTGGATTTCGATTTTTCCAAGCCTGGTATTTATGTTTTTTTTGTTTTTCAAGTCTCTTGCTTTGTTTAGTGTAATGGCTTTTTTTCAAGCCTCGTGCTTTATGTTTTTATCCTTCCCAATTTTTCCTAGTTCCTGGTATGAGGGAGTTCAAAACGCTGGAACAGCTCAATTGTCATGGGAAGTATATGATCCGGCTGTGAGGGACTCCAGAATTGCATAAGGGTTCTTCACCATTGCCTCTAAATCCATTCAACTTTGTTGTGGGGAATATGTTAAATCATGTAACCCATCTAACTCATTGATCATTTTTTTTTAAAATTATGGAATAAAGCCATTGCTCTACAGTAGAAGCGTGAATAAAAATTGAAGAAAATCACTTGAGGTGCTTTTTGGATTTACATACGGATTTATCTACTAATGGTTCGATCAAGAGGGGAGGAATCAAGATATATATTTCTCAAATCTCATACAATTTATCATTTGTGTCCTCTGAGTCCGTGTATGGTCCCGAGTTTGAGTCTGTATATGTAATTCTGTCTGATCCTGAGTTCGAGTCTGTATCTGTGTTTGTGTTTGGTTACATTTCTGAGTCTCTATGCTATAGAGGAGGCAGCAGCTTCTGGACAAACACACCTCAAGGGAATGGAGGAGGTACCTCAGCTCTCTCTCAAGATATTTACAGGGATTCTGTTTCAGGTACATCTTATTATTCTCTGGTCTTCTCTCTGTTCTTGCAAGCCCTAGAAATAGCACCTCCATTTAATAAATATCAGTTGTTTTGTTAATCGTACCTCCAGGAAGGAATTTCTATGGACTCGTTTTCATAAATATCACTTGTTTCTGTTCATTTCTTCTGTGTTCATTTCGGCTTAGTTTTGTGTTCATTTGGGTTTTCCAAGAAAGGTTCTACACGGAATTTCGATTGATTTGCAAAGTCTGAAATTATCGTTGAGGCGATTCTGTGTAAGAGCAATTCTTTATCTCTCAATATCACAGGTATCAAATCAAGGTATTATTATTATTTTCTTTTTAGCTCTATTTTTTCTATAAATACCTTATAAACCCCTTAAATATAGGTAATTTATCGTAATCCCTTGAACCTGAATGAGGGTTTCATTCTATTCTGATCTGAGTTATTCTCGCCTGGGATGGAATTTGACGGGTAAATGCCCGTTGTGGACCAATTTACCCGTCAAATACAGCTAAGATTTTACTAAGACCGTCAGAATTCTTAGAATACAGAAAACGTTTCCGGAGTCACCTCCGTTATTCTGTTCCTCACTTTGTAATCTATCAGAGGCATCAATTCTAAAATTCCAAAAAACCAAAAACCACGTCCTTAAATGCGGGTGATTACTGTTAATTTAGTGTCTCCAATGTCACAAAAACCACGTCCTTAAATGCGTGATTACTGTTAATTTAGGGTTTCCAATGTCACATCAAGAATGATTTAAAAAGTAATTTCAATGGATCTGGGTTTCCAATGTGACACCAGGATTTAAAATGTGAATTCAGCAGATCTCCGTGAGTATATTTGGTATAGTCCGTACTTCCTTCAACAAATTAAATCTGTCATCCAAATCAGGTTGATTTGACGCTGATTTGCTGCACAAACCAAATAAAATCCCATGCCAAATGCTCTCCAAATCATGTTTTAGGCTGTTAAGGTGTTCCAAGAAAATAAAATTGCAATTCCCTAATTGCAGGTGTGTATGGCTTTGTTCAAGTTATTTATTTATTTTCTCATTGTTAATTTAATCTAACTTCCTCTATCTTTTGTTTGTTGAATTTAGCTTCTATGAATTTTTTTTTTTAATTAGCATTTTACAACTTCTTAATGTGAAAAGGAAATTGTGTCTCGATCTATCTCGTTGGACTATTTTCCTGTGCCTCAGTTTTTTTTCTAAATTAAATTTACTTTTTCACGTTATCATTCAATAAGAATTATAACCTTTTCCCTTCTGCAATAGTTATTATTATTTTAGTTTATGCGGTTATCATATTTAGTTTCTGCTTTTATTATGTTTCCTGTTATCTTATTTTAGTTTCTGCTTTATAGGAAGACATATAGAAAATCATTACATAATTTATAATAGGATTTATATTTGTCAAAGTAAATGCTATTCCAAATGATGCGTGTTGGACATTTTTTAATTTTTTTATTAATTAAAAGTTTATGGAGGAGAGATATAAGGCTAAAAGTAATTAACCTGGTTCTTTTCACGACATAAATGGCAACTTTATATTAATAGCGTGGTTAATGGTTGCCAAGTTATATAACCATAATTTTGAGTTTTTCTTAATTTTTTTTTAATGATGTTAGTTGACTAAATTTCATCATCTATATATGTATTTTTTATAATGTTTTTTGGTTTGATATTGTAGATATGTTTGGGTTTCAAGTTTTATATTTCTGAAAATAAATATAGACATATTTATATATCCATTTTTTTAAAATGTACATTGTAATTATTTATATATTTTGAGAAAGAAGGAATTAAACTTTTCTAAATGTGTGCATCTTATAAATTAAGAGAGAGTTTTGTAGAGTATAATTAATAACAAAATAAATTATTGTTTGAGGGAGTTGGGACTAAACCACACCTAATTCTCTTAAGGTGGGACATTACCCTCTTTAGAGTAGTGTAGTGTGAGTAGTGTTCTGTTTTATTTGCATTTTTTTCACTTAAATTCACTCATAACACATGTTATTTACAATCTTTACTTTTTTGTGTATGTAAATATTTGATTATTTAAAATTGTATAGTTTGCAATGCATATTTTTTTTTCTAAATGATTAAATTCTACATGAAACAACTGATATAACACTTATAATTTAGATTTTTTGATGTGAAAGTATGCTTATTTAAAATTGTATAATGTGGAAATGAAATTTTTTATTTTTATGTTCATATGGCCAAAAAAAATGTTTATACACATATATATTTGTGAATGTTTGTAATATTTTTCTAAGCCATTAAATTCTATATTAAAGATATGGTATAACACAAGAAATTTACAAATTTTAAATTTTTGTGTATGTCAAAGTTTGTTTAGATAAAAGTGTATAGGGTGCAATGCAAATTTGTTTTTCCTAAATGATTAAATTGTACATTACAACACATGTAATTTACATTTTTACAATTTTTCCTATGTAAATATTTGCTTATTTAAAATTGTATAATGAGAAACTCAAATTTGTTTATGTTTAAAAGATAAGACAATATTTATAAATAGTTGTGGATCCTTGCAATTTGACATGACATTGCAATGTGTGTTTGGTGTATTGATTATTGGTTTTTAAATATGATGACGTGTATTTTGTGTCAACTTCTAAATCCTAAAATTTCACATTGTACACATGATATAACACATTTTGTATACATTTAATCACACATTTTACACTATTTACACATTGTATGTGTGTGTTTGTTTATTTATGATAGTGTGTTTATGCTTGTATTTTGACATGAAAATGTATTCAATATATTTATTGTGTTGACTATTTTGTTTGGATTATGATAAGTTACAATGTGCTTGGTATATTTATTTCTAATTCATACTAGTGCACATTAAACAAGATATAACCACATTTTGTATATACCTATAATTTACACTATCTACACATTGTGCATGTCTGTCTTCCTAATTTTAAATAGTGTTCTTGAAAAAGTTTATGTTTACGTATGCTTGTATTTTGAAATTGATTATTGTCCTAGAATTTCTAAATCATAATTCCTACATTACACATAGTATAAAACATTTTGCATATATATGATGTATACTTTTTTACATTTTATGTATATGTATGTGTGTGTTTGGTTATTGAAAGTAGTTATGTTTGCAATGCATGTTTTTTGTTTGTTTGTTTATACTTGAATTGGAATTGTATTGGGTAGGTCTTTTTCATTGATTATTGATTTTGAATTATGATGAATTTTTTTTTTTCATATATTAATTTCTAAATCATAAAATTCTACATTACACATAACACAATTTGTACATGGATGTAAGTTGTACTCTATACACTTTATGGTGTATGTTTATGTTTGGTTATGTAAATTGGATAATATTATTTGTTATACACTAACATGTTAGCTAGGATAGTACAGATTAGTGTAGGATAGGCTTGGTCAGAGTAGCATACAGTAGGGTAAAATCAAGTGTCACCAGGTTAGTGTATGCTAAGGTGTGTTATACTATTGCAGGTTTGGCTAGGGTAGGGTAGTCTAGTCTAAGTTATGGTAGGTTTATATAGAGTAAGATAGTTTAGACTGGGTTAAGTTATTTGTAGGCTAACTTAAGGTGGGGTAAGTGTATAATAGGTTAGATAGGGTAGGTTTATTTTGGATAAAGTAGACTAGGCTAGGTATGGTAAGTTAGGGTAGAATACTTTAGGCTAGGGTAGTGTTGAGTACATTATCTAATGTAGGTTGTTTAAGGTCTGTTGGTTTTTGTATGCTAGGATGTGTTTTCTTAGTGCAGATTAGGCTAGTATAGTATTGTTAGGGTAGGCTAGTGTAGAGTAGCATAGACTAGGCTAGCTATCAAAAGTTAGTTTAGGATATTATATTAGTTTGTGTAGGATTTGATACGGTGGGGTATGATAGAGTAGTGTAATTATGGTAGATTAGTCAAGAGTAAAGTAGATTAGAGTAGATTAGGTATTTGTAGGCCAACTTATGTTACGGTAGGTTTATATAAGATAAGGTGGACTAGGTTAGGCCTAGTAAGATAGGGTAGAATAGGTTATTCTAGGGTAGTGTAGAGTATATGGATAAAGTAGGGTGTGTAAGGTATCTTATGTTACTATATGCTAGGATGTGTTATGTTAATGTAGGTTAGGTTAGTCTAGGATTGGTAGGGTGAGTTAGTATAAAATATAGTAGATTAGGTTGTTAAAGAAGGTTATTTTAGCATAGGATATAATAGTTTATGTGGGATAGGAAAATTTATTGATAGTATTGGGTAAGGTAAATTAATGTAATAGATAAAGTAGTCCACGAATAGTGGGGCTATGATATGATAACATATGGTAGGGAAGGGAGATATAGGTTAAAGTAGCATAGGATAAGGTATGCTTTTATATTGTAAAATAGGGTATTGTAGGATACTGTATGTAGGCCAATCTAGTTTGGCTCAACACAGTGGTAGATTGGACTAAGTAGGCTAACTTAAATTCAGGTAAGTTAGGCTATTGTAGATTAGGGTAAGGTATTGGTGCAATATGATAGGGTGGATCACGTTAGATGGGACATGTTAGGTTTATTGTTAAATATGTTTATGTAGATTAGGCTATAGTAGTTGTGGGGTAGTTTTTAAAATAGGGTAGGTTAGAGTAAGATAGATTAGGCTAGGGTAGTGTAGTTGTATGCTAGTCTAGGGTATATTTGACTACATTAGGGTACGATAGGATAGATTAAGTTACATAGGGTGGGTTTGTGTTGGATACATGAACCGGGATACGGTAGGATAGGTTAGGATAAGAAGTGTCACCATTCATTACTAAAGGTAGGTTGGGGTAAGTTGTGTTAGGATAGTTTATACTAGAGTGTGGTGTGTTAGTGTGGCAATGGATTAGTCAGGGTAACTATGATAGCTCAATTTGGAGTAGAATAGATTGTGTTAGGTAGGAAAGGTTCTCTAGGGTATGATAGATTAGTCTATGTATGCTAGACTAGAGTATATTAGGTTAAGTATTATATATTAGGAAAGGTAGGGTGGGATAAGGTGTGTTGGTTTAGTGTATGCTAGAGTGTGTTATCTTAGTTCAAGATGGGTTGTGGTAGGGTAGGTTAGTCCACAATTAGTTATATTAGGTTAGTTGGAGTAGGTAAATCTATAAAATATCATATTATTCTAGATATGTAATGGTAGGATACGATAACTTCAACTAGAGTAGTGGATGGGAAGTATAGAATAGAGTAGACAAGGTAGCTTATGCTAGGATATGTTAATGTATAGTAGGTACATGTGAGATAAAATAAGCAGTGTAGGAAAATGTTTGTCAGATTAGGCTAAGTAGGATATCATAAGGTAGTTTAGGGTAAGGCAGTGGTGGGATAGGGTAGGGAGACGTAGGGTAGTTTACTCTATGATAGGGTAGATCAGGCTAAGTATTTCATATTTGGGTTAGGGAGATAAGTCTATTTGGGATAAGTTATAGTATTGCCAAGGTATTCTTATTCTTAGGATAGAGTAGAGTAGGTTAGATTACACTAGGTTAGGGTATGGTAGGGTAGATTAGGCAAGGTAGGGGCTAAGGTGTTTTTTTATTATGTATGTTAGGTTGTACTTTTTCAATGTAGGTTATTATAGAGTAAGGCATATTAAATTAGGGATTGGGCTAGTATAGGGTATGCTAAATTAATGTGTTGGTTAGGATACGGTATTGATAGATTCTTCTATCTAGGATAGGGTATATTAGGATATGTTAGGTATGATAATATTAGAAAATATAAGGGATAATCTTTTTTAGGATTATGCATTAAATTAGATTATTTCAGAGTATGGTAGATTACATTAGATAGTAGGGCTAATATAAGGTGGGATAGATTTATTTGTGTAAGATAGACGAGGCTATTAGTAGTCGAAGGTATGGTCCATTAGGTTAGGTAGGGTATGATAATCTATGATAGAATAAAATACAATATGAATTTCATAGTAAGGTAGGATAACATTAGTAAGGGTGCATGTATGATAATGGAGAGTCAATAAGATAAAGTAGGTTATTATAGGGTATGGGAATGTCTCGTAGGTAATACTAGGACACATTAGTAATTTAGTGTAATAAATGGCAGTTTAGTTTATAGTAGGAGGGCTAACCTAGTTTAGTCTAGGGTGGTCATAAATTAAGCTATGTAGGTTAAGGTGGATAAGGATAAGTATTCTAGGGTAGGGTATTTTAGGTTTTGAAGGAAATGGTGGAAGATAGGTCCATGGAGATAGATCTATATACACTAACTATATTAGTAGAAAGGTAGTGTCAAGGTATTGTTAAGTCTAAGTTAGGGTAGAGTAGCATAGATTATGTAATGCAATTTAGGGTAGGGGATGTTTGGTTTAAGGAGATAAACCTATGTAGATTGGATATATTATTGGAAAGGTGGTGTTAGGGTACTGTTAAGTCCAGGGCATGTTGGATTATTGTAGATCGTAAGCTAAGGTATATTATCTTGTTTTATGTTAGCGCATGGTAGGGTATAATAGGGTAGGTCATGCTATGTAATTTTAGTGTATTATAGTGTATTTTAGTTTAAATAAGGTAGTCTAAGATAGGTTAGGTTATGGTAGTGGTATATTAGGATAAGCAGGTTATGGTGGATTAAGCTAAGTAATCTAGGGTAATGTAGTTCAAGATTTAAAGGAAAAAATGGTAGATATGGGAAATAAGTCTATTTTGACTATATATAGTAGTGGAAAGGTACAGTTTAGGTATTGTTAAGTCTAAGATAGGGTATATTTTGGTGGATTATAGTAGTTTAAATCAGTGTAGGTAGATTATGTTAGATAGGGTAGTTGAGTATATAATAGAGTATCCTAGGATAAGTATGCCAAGGTTGAGTATGGTAGGTTTAGGTTATGCTAGGGTACTGATAAGATATATTAGGTAAGGTAGTGGTTAAAGTTTGTTAGGGTTATGTATGTAGGGTTTGTTATCTTAGGGTAGGATAATCTAGAGTGTAGTAAATTACGTTAGGAAGGAAAGGATAATATAGGATAGGAATAATCAATTTGTTTGGTAAATGATATGGTATTGCTAGTCTAGAATGGGATATACTAGGTTAAGTAGGGTAGGATAATGTAATATAGAGTATATTACGATAATAATGGAATAATACAATAAGATAACTTCAATAAGGGTAGTGGTATGTAATTATAGGGTATACATAGTATTGAAGGCTAGTTGGGGGTATGCTATGTGTGGTAGGGTGTGTTGGAATATATTATGGTACAATTTTCATAATATCCAGCCGTCATTTCAATCAATAAATGGGGAATTTTACTAGTTTATAGTTTCTAAATTTCAGCACATGGGACATAATACAAATTCATAAATAATAAATATATGTGAAAATGCAAAAATGCAGAATAAAATGAAATTATAACCCTATACACAGACATACATCATGCATAAATAAAAATATTCTCACAAATTCAAGCATGTGGTATGCATTGATAAGACCAAATTCTTAGTCTCACCTTCCCATTACACATCTCAACTTATCTTTGAAGTGCTTGAAGTTGAGAAGAACCCTAACAATTTTAAAGGGGATAATGGATATAAACTAAGATAATCTTGGAAACATGTTATTCATAATCTCCTTAGTGTTTACTCCCTCTCCTCCTCAATTTTTAATATATCTCCCCCTCTCACCCATGACTAGAATCCTCCCCTCTTTTTTCTTTTTTTTTATGACTTGTACTTAGATATCCCTATTAATCAATTGAGCTTTTTATCAATTTGGTTTATATAATTTCTTGTACAATTTGGTTTACTCAATAGTATATTAACTAAATACATAGATAAATTTGTATTCCTCTTTATCAAGGACATATTAATCTATTCTGAAAATAAACCATAGCACGAAGAACACTTAAAAATATTGTTACAACTTTAATGGGAGCAACAACTATTTGTTGATTTTAGCAAGTGTGACTTCTTCAAGGACATAATAAAGTATCTAGGACACGTGGTGTCTAAGGATGTTATATCTGTAGATCCCCATAAAATTAAATTTATCATTAACTGGCATGTTCCAGAGAATGTAATCAATATAAGATCATGTCATGTCCCCATCCCAATGATTCTACTAGTTGACAATGTTTCACCCACTTACTAGCTCCCTAGGTTGGGGATGACGCATTAATAAATCTTGTAATAATGGAGCTATGAGACCCAAGAGAACCTTATTTTGTAATTTACACATTAATTTGGGTCATAAAAATAATAAATATGGATAAAATAAAGGGCATTGCTTCATAAGGACATTTAGTGGTTCATGGAGACCTTAGGTGGCTAGATTATTTGTTACACATGTCATGACTTGACCCCAAATTCAAAATTATGAGTGTTGGAACGTTCTTGGAAGGTAAATAGGTAGCAAATAAAATATCACAATCCCAAGGATTCAAATGGGTGAGGATGAGTAAGTCCCCATAGAAGAGGAAGAGTCTAGGAAGAAACTAGGTGTCATTTAGAGAGAGATTTCATACATTTTATGACAACAATGATGGAAGATTCTATGACAAGTTAGACCTAATTGAAAACCTAGTTACAAAAATATAAAAATATGACATGTCAAAGCTAAAAATATCCTCCAAGAGGGTACACTTGAATCTAGGTGGCAACAATTTGAATTTGGAGGAAGATGAAGGGTTGCGGAGAAGGATAGGTGTCATGGAGGTTACTCAGCATCAATTATCAGTTGGAGTAATCCTATGGGAGTCAATTCGACCTTGGAGGACCTTAGGAGCATTATAAAAGTATGTCATGAGGAATGAAAATATATTTTTATCATTTTGATATTTTCCTTTAGCATTTTTGAAAGCACTAGCTTGTCCATTACATCATGAGTGCTCACTTACCCTGCGAGTGAGCCAATTTCGAGAGATTGAGATTATCATCTAAGTTGGATGTGGGAGAGGCCACCATGACCTCTCATGTGGATATTAATGGAGTTTTTTTACTACATATATGAGGATTCTACCATGAATAAGTTTTGATATAATGCACATTAAGATTTAGACTATGGAGAAGAGATATTAAAGCAAAATTTATTTAGAAAGTTTCACCATTTTAAGAATTATGTTATTTTATTGGTCTGATATGTATAGATAAATTTGATGGGAAGCAAGAGAAGGGAGTTATCATGACCTGTATCTTCTCTGATTCTCTCAATCCCCACTTCAATATTTCCATATTTCTCTATGACGGTACAGTTGTGAAAATCGTGGTCGCACCGCATTGAGTCCAGTTGATTCCCAAGCATGGGTGAATGTTTTATGGCTCTGAAAATGTATTTCATCCTCTCTATAAGTTGAAGTCAGAAGAAATAAATATGCATATTTCAACATTTCCAAACTTTGTTGTGACTAGTTTCCATGTGTTGATTTCTCATTTCAATGGAGTTGTATATCTGATGTATGTTGAGACTTTGATATGATGTATTATACTATTAATGAGATATTAATATGTTTTTAATGGTCCATATTCAATATTCTCTATTCTAAACCATTATATACACCATTTGTGGGTCAACATTGAGCTTTTACATGTCATTTCCCTTAAGCAAATATCACTGAATTTATGCATTGGAATATGAAGATTCATACCTCTATTGCAGAACTCTTAACCATAGAGAATCACATTAAATGAATCCTAATAAAATTCCCCATATTTTGTTTGACAATTTCCTAGGGTTACATAGGAGTTGGAGAGCCATTCTTTCTCAGACCCTAGGGGGGATTGCATAAAAAATACTAGTAATTTTACTATTTTTTCCAATGTTCCCAAATCAAGTTGTGGATTCCTATAACCTATCATAAAGTTATCCAAGAATCATATTGTTGTTCCTAACACTCCCCATATCATTCCCTACCAATTTTGACACCCTCTTGTGCCATTTGAATCCCTTAGAGTCAAAAGTAGTCAAGGAAAGTTTTCCCAAAATTCTAACTTTGTTGGGAAATTTTGAATTGGGTCATTACAGTGGTATTAGAGAATGATATTGGAACCTGTTAGAGATCTCTATTTATGTTTCTTAATTATGACCTCCCTCCATTAGAAACTGATACTAGATACCTTAACAGTGAAAGGGGAGGAAGTGGAGAAGTTGGGGAGAAGTTAGTTCTTTTTGCAAGGAGATTAAGGAAAAAATAGGGCTAGGAGATATGGATGAAAAATAAAATAATGAGGAACTTAAAATATTCATTAAGGAATATCTTGAAGTCATGGCCAAACATTTTATGCAAGGGTTCGAATTGTCGGGTATCTAACTTGGGGGAAATTCAACACCCAAGAGTAGTAATAGTTCATCGCTTGATGAGAGGAAGACCCATGGGGAATATTTTTTTTGAATACTGTACCTCATAACCAACCTCATGATTTTAAAAATCATAATGGAACTACAATACCTAAGTTTTTAAAGTACAAGGAATTCCCTTACACTACTTATGATGTGAGAGAAGCAGCAAATGATTGGCAGGAACTAAGTGATGAAAGTAGGAAATTCATACCTTTCGATCAGTTCATTAGAGCCTCTCTTCAATTTAAGAAAGGAGGAAATGGGAATACGAAACCTCCTCTTAATCGTGAATCAAAGTAAACCATGGGAAAAGTAACTATTCCTTCCTTTGATGGTTCCTCACAAATGTCTGCTAGTGCTTGGTTGCAAAAATCAAGTGTGTATTATCAATTACATCCTATCGTTGAAGAAGATGCATTAAAAATGGCCATTTTGCATCTTGAAGGGGAATCTAGTGATTGATGGTTCCATGGTATTAGAACCTTGGTACATGATCATATTTTATCTTATGAGGTTTTCTCAAATGCATTCACTATAGCAAAACCCTATGATTAACATCTCTTTTTTCTTCCTTTTTGCTTCTAGACCATCTTTCAATGTATTTTTATTCATTTTTTGGACAAAATGGCGCAATTTCATGGGTTGGTGCTATTTTAGCCATTTTCTACATCTTTTTTCTAAATCTGGTGCAAATTATGGTGTAATTTGCATCTAGTTTTGCACCTTGTTATGCGCTAGCTTTTGCATTAGGTTTTGCGACTAGTTTTGAGCCCAATTTTGTGCCTAGTTTGTACATATAATCTTATTGCACTGCCTTTTACGTCTATTTTTACCTCTACTTTTATGCCCATGTTTTCATCCACTTCTTCATCCTTTTTGTAACACCCCAGTTTTGTAACACCCTGATTTTGGCCCCGTTTGCATTAAATTATATATGATGTAAATACTATATTTAATCATGGTGTGGAGCTAAATAAAAAGGCCCATCCATCTATTTAGTGTTTTATGTTTCAATAATCAAAGTCGATACTAATGGTTATCGTGCCAGACAATGGAACTTCATATTTTGGACATCATCTAAATATGCAATTTAATTAAAATACCCACAACCAACTATGTCAATGAAACATTGAAGAGATGGGGGCATGATTTCACAAGGAATGTGGAAATTGAACCCAGTGATAGATTAATTTTACTCACAACAATTATCAATTGAACATGCAAAATCACTCACAAAAGAGACTGAATAATGAGCTGAACACTAAACTGTATTGAATAAGTGTACAATAGCCAACCCTGTAACATAATAGGTTGCATCATTAAATAATTACATAATGGATTCAAATGCATGAGGAGAAATTCGAATCTAGCATAAAGCAGGCTTACTAAAATTAAGCAAATCCCCCATAGGTGCAAAAAGTTGATCCCAAATCAGTCATGGAGCTCACGAATTAGCAAAAAGGCTTAGGAAAGCTAAAGAGTGATGGAATGACAACAAATACATGCTTTTACAAGGAGAAAAGAGAGGAGGATGTGTAGGACAAAAAAACTAGTCAACCTCACCTAGTCAAGCTTTTCCATTTGCCTTAAAACACTGAAAAAGCAGGGAATAAAAAAGAAAAAGTAGAAGGGCACTTAGGAGGCCAGGAATAAAGCAGATTTGATTCCTTGAGGTTTCCCAAGCGCTACATCATTCAAGTAAGGCAAGTTTGTCATTTAACTATGGATACGTAAATGACAACTTGCACAAGGTGGGACACATGAACTAGGCAAATAAGACAAAAATAATGAAATTAATGTATAAGGTAGCTAACTATGGGTTGATTATTCTAACACCCCCCCTTAATCCTGACTTATGAGTAATATATCAGAAAATTATAGGGCCTAGCAACAAGGCTGAGTCACCCTTTACATACTGCATGTCCATACAACCAAGGAAAGAGGCAAAACCAACTTGGGAAAATCCTCCCTTAAACATGGACTATAAAACAAAATTTGGAAATGTTTTCTTCACTCATGCTTCACAGCATGATCAGCAACCCCCAATAGTGATTTGAGATTGTTGAAGGTCTTCTCACAAAATTCTTTGGTGAAGATATCAGCTACTTGTTTTGAAGATGAACAGAAGAGTAGGTGAATGGTGCCATCATGCACAAGCTCTCTGATGTAGTGCATATGGATCTCAATGTGTTTGGTTCTCTGATTTTGAATTGGATCTTTGTAGATTCGAATGGTACTCTGGTTATCACAATAGATGGTAGTTGAGTACTATGATTCGAAGCCACACTCTCCAAGTAAACCCTGCAACCATAAACATTGAGTTGCAGCATTAACAACTCCTCTGTACTCTGCTTCTGTAGATGAGAGTGCAATGACACTCTGTTTCTTGCTTGAATAGCTGATTGGCCCTTCTATAAGCATGAACACATATCCTGATGTGGACTTTTTGTCTGTGCTATCACCTGCCCAATCACTGTCAGTAAATCCAATCAAATCAAGATCAGATTTTGCTTTATAGAAGATCCCATGTGTCCTTGTTCCCTGAACAAAGTTAAGGATCCTTTTGGCTGCTTTCCAATGGATCTCATGAGGCTGATCCATGTATCTAGAAGCCACACTTACTGCATAAGAAAGATCAGGTCTAGTATGTGTCAGATACAACAAACATCCAATCAATTTCCTATACAGTGTATTGTTTACCATAGGTGAAGAATCAGCTTCTTCCAGCTTCACTCCCGAAAGGAAAGGAGTATTGATTGCTTTGCAATCCTTCATTTTGAATTTTTTTAGCAAGTACAAGGCATATTTGGATGGTGCACCTTGATTCCAGCTTTGGTTTGAGTAATCTCAAGCCCCAAAAATTGACTTAAGAGCCCCAAATATGTCATGGAGAAGGCTTGGTTCATAGCACCCTTTAGGGAAGCAATCTCATCCTTTGAGCTTCCTGTAATGAGGAGGTCATCAAAATATAACACAATGATCATTAATGAACCATTAACTAACTTCAAATATACATTTGGATCTGATTTGCACCGAACAAAATTCAGTGATAGCAAGAAGCTATCGATCTTGGCATACCAAGCCCTGGGGGCTTGCTTTATCCCATACAATGACTTTCTCAACCTGCACACAAGAGAAGGGTTAGTAGAAAAACCTTGATGCTGCTGCATATATATCTCTTCAGTGAGATCTCCATTCAGGAAGGCACATTTTACATCCATGTGATGTACCTCCCATTTCCTTGAGGCTGCAATGGCTAAGGCTAGCCTGATGGAATCCATCTTTGCCACTGGGGAAAAGTTCTCATTGTAATCTATTCCATGAACCTGTGAGTATACCTTGGCTACCAATATAGCCTCATACTTTAGTGGTGAACCATCTGCAGAAAATTTGGTCTTGTAGACCCACTTACACTGAACTAACTTCCTCCCTGGGGGAAGATCCACTAGCTCCCATGTGTTGCTCTTCTGAAGTGAGATGACCTCATCCTTCATGGTTGTTTGCCATCTTGGATCTCCTACTACTTCTTCATATGTTCTAGGATCAGACTCCACCATCAAATAGCATTTTTCAGCAAACATAGGATCCTTCATGCACAGACCACTCTCAAATTGAGATCTAGTCCTCCTTGGGTCATTGGGATCCCCAGCTAGCTCTCCTGCTACATGTAGTGTCTTGGATGCCCATTTTGGCCTTGTAGGGATTTTAGGGTTTGCAATAAACTCATCTCCATCAGACAAATCAGAATCAACATGTTCAACAAACTCTTTACTTACTTCCTAAGGTTCAGGTGGAGAAGAGGCTTCTCCAACTTCCACTGCTGCAAGGGGTTCTTCTTAAAACTGAACAAACCTTTCAATGAAGGATTTGTTTGTGCTCAAATTTATCAGCTTGTACCCTTTTGAATCTTCATAGTATCCAACAAAAAGACACTCTTGGCTTTGGGGCTACAAAGCCTTCCTCTTCTCTATTGGAATTCTAGCCCAAGCCTTTGAGCCAAAAATCCTGAAATGGGTCACATCTGGCTTGTGCCCACTCCATGCTTCGAAGGGAGTCATAAAATCAAGCTGTTTGTGAGGAACCCTATTCTGGATATAGGCTGCACATTTGATAGCTTCGGCCTAGTACTTTGGTGGCAAAGTTTTGGCCTCCATCATGCATGTTGCCATCTCCTTCAGTGATCTGTTCTTCCTCTCAGCAACACCATTTTGTTGTGGTGTGTAAGGGATAGAATGCTGCATCTGAATACCTGCATCTACACAATAATTAATAAACTCAGACTTGACATACTCACCACCATTGTCAGATCTGAGGACCTTGAGTTTCCTCCCAGACTGGTTTTCAACCAAAGCCTTAAAGACTTTAAAGAGGCCAAAAACTTTAGACTTGTGTTTCAGGAAGTAAACCTAGCAATACCTGGAAAATTCATATATGAAAGTCAATGAATATTTGACCTAAATCATGGACATATGAGGGAATGGGCCAGCAACATAACTGTGGATCAGCTCGAGGGGTGCAGAGGCTCTCTCATGACTAGCTCTCTCAAATTTATGCTATGGGTGTTTTCCTAGGATACAACCTTGGCAGACTCCTTTGGAAAATTTTATCTTGGGCAATCCTATGACCATCTCTTTTTCACTAAGATCAGAAAGATACTTGTAATTTAGGTGGCCAAATATTTCATGCCAAAGCTTTCTTGCTTCATTAGCATGAATCAGAAGAGCAGAGGGGTTTGAGTAGGGTAGGAAGTGTGAGAACATGTATACCTTCTGAGCATGATTCACAACTCCTTTTGCAATAACTTTACCACTTGAGATCTCTGTGATCTCAAATTCATTAGGGGAGAATATGACCTTCTTAGGAGACCCAATGTGAGTCATATGGTACACTGATAAGAGGTTGGAGGCAAGACTAGGCACATACAACACATTGCTGAACTGACCATGATCAAGATCAATCCTCCCTTTGCCCAAACTTTTAGTGAGAGAGTCATCTCCCAGTACTATAGGTGGTCCCTTCGACATGTCAAGTGAGGAGAAGGCCTCCTTGGTTGAAACCATGTGTCTTGAAGCTCCAGAATCAATGATAAAACTGGGTGAGCTTGATGTGCCAGCAACCAATGCATGAACTCTCTCTCTCTCTCTCTCTGTCATCTGAACTTGATCCTCCTTCTCTCTTCTTTGAGCTTTCTGGAAGGGAGATGCCATTATTCTCGAGGATTTGGGTCAGCATGTCTATTTGCATCTTCATACAAGAGCTTTCAGTGTGATTTCCCTTATTGCAGTATGTGCACTTGTTCATTTCACCTTTGTTTTTCTTCTTTTGGTAGTTCTTCTTGGAACCTTGTGGCTCCTCTGGAGACTATTTCTTGTCTCTCTTTTGCTCAGGTGGATTTTGATATTTCTTTTTGCTTTTTGAATCCACCTTCGAATATCCAACAATCAGAGCTTGATATTTGGATGGTTTGAGAATGCCCATCATCACCAGCTTGTCCTATTCTTGTGTGAGAGATTCCATGAAATCTGCAAGGCTAGGCATCTTCCAGGTTCGAGCTGTTAGTTTTGTGGCATAGAAGGTCAAAACAAACACTGAATAGTCAGGGCCTAGCTTCGAGAGAATGGCCAAGACCAGCTGATCATCCTTCTCTTCGATCCCACACTGTTTTAGCTGCAAAACAAGTGCTTTGAACTTGGAGAAATAGAGTTGCAGAGATTCAAAGATATTTGCACTCAGGGAGATCAGTTCATTTTCGATTTGATGTCCCCTCATCTCATCTGTCTTTCCAAAAATACCAGAAAGATTCTCCCATACTTCATTCGGTGATGTCAATCTATCAAGATGGAAAAGGAGGTCTCTGGAAATACTCAGACACAGGAGACCATAGGCCTCATCCCTCCTGTTGTGCCATTTTATCTTCTCTACAGCTGCATTGGGCTCTGCTTCTGTTGCCATAGTCACCCTGTAGATACCTTTCTCTCTCAACAGTATCTCCATCTCTACTTTCCATTCAAATAAATTGATGGGAGTCTAGATAGTTTTCTATGATTGATCCATAGCTTAGAAAATTTGTCCCGGCTGTCAGTAGAAGGCTCCCAGTCGCTGATGTCGAACCTGCAAAACAATTTTGAAGGAGAGAAATTGATCTACAATGGCTCTGATACCATGTGGAAATTGAACCCAGTGATAGATTAATTTTACTCACAACAATTATCAATTGAACATGCAAAATCACTCACAAAAGAGACTGAATAATGAGCTGAACACTAAACTGTATTGAATAAGTGTACAATAGACAACCCTGTAACATAATAGGTTGCATAATTAAATAATTACATAAGGGATTGGAATGCATGAGGAGCAATTCGAATCTAGCATAAAGCAGGCTTACTAAAATTAAGCAAATCCCCCATAGGTGCAAAAAGATGATCCCAAATCAGTCATGGAGCTCACGAATTAGAAAAAAGGATTAGGCAAGCTAAAGAGTGATGTAATGACAACTAATACATGCTCTTACAAGGATAAAAGAGAGGAGGATGTGTAGGACAAAAAACTAGTCAACCTCACCTAGTCAAGCTTTTCCATTTGCCTTAAAACACTGAAAAAGCAGGGAATAAAGCAGAAAAAGTAGAAGGGTGCTTAGGAGGCCAGGACTAAAGAATATTTGATTCCTTGAGGTTTCCAAAGCACTACATGAGTTGAATAAGGAAATTTTGACCACTATGGATAGGTAAATGACAACTTGCACAAGGTGGGACACATGAACTAGGCAAATAAGACAAAAATAATGAAATTAATGTCTAAGGTAGCTAACTATGGGTTGATTATTCTAACAAGGAATAGGGAGGGAAAATATTCAAACCCTTAAGCCAATAGGGTAAAACCAAATGTCAAAGGGACAACCCATAAAATTGTCAACTGCCCATTTTTTATGTTGTGCCCAATCATTTATTTCTTCTAGAAATCGGTTGAGTTAGTTAATGGATGGGGATGGAAGAGTACGGGAGTCAATTTTGAATTTGGGAAGCTACCCATTTTTGGGAAAATGTGTTTTGACTTCTTAGGAAAGGGCCCACAAATGCATGTAATTTCCATTATGCATTTATGTCCTCCTCATCCCCACTCATTTTTGGTGCTCTTGCATTTTTCCCATTCATGTTTTGGCAGATTCTTCATGTTCCCCATGGCTGGGAAGTCATTTTAGTAATGCTCAGTGGTTGGGTTGTCTCCATCACAATTAGCTGTTGTTTCCTCATTTTTCCATGCATAGAAAATCTATTTTTTTGTTGTTGTGTGAATGGCCAACAAAGATTCATGGTTTTTGGGTTTTTAGTAGTCATTTTTGCTCATGCAATGCCCAGAATCATTGTTGAATTTGGATTGCTCACCCATGGGTCAATTTCTCCATTTACAAATCCAGTTTTTGGCTGCAACCCATTTTTCCTTCATACCTAGCAAGTGTATTTTGTTGTTGTGTGCACCCTTGTGTTTTGTTGTTTTGTAAATCCTTGTTTGTTCTAAACCATAGGGGTGGAAGAGGGAAGAATTAGCTTGCTGAATATAATGCAGAAAGGAACCTCATAGAGAGATCAATAGGGGTTGGTTATTCTTTCTTGCACACCCTGAAGAGCACAGGAAGGGAAGGAATATATCAAGGGACTATGTAGAAAAGAAGGATATGCTTCCTTGTATCGGGTGTCTAGGTGTTGGGAAATCCAAGCCAGATCTTGTGTAGGTGTCCATAGCTCTATGGTTGAGCATACGAGCTTAGCAATTTAACCTTTCCACCTCCTTAGCAGCCTGATAAACCCAAATGCAATTTTTTCTTGGCCATATTTTGATATGTCTTTGGCTATGTGTGAGCTTGCTATTGTTCCTTTATTCCATGTGGTAATCATTGATGAGCACATTGGCCTATGGTTGGGTGAAACGTTGCAATAACATAGTTAGTTGTGGGACAACTCATTTTCAAGATATCTATTTCTTTTGAATTTAATCTTCGCAACTGTATTTGTCTTAATAAATTATATGAACATGTTGAATTACTGAATGGATGATTTTATTCTGCTGTATAATTGCATTTGTTATGCATCTATGTATGTGTTATTTCAATTCATTTTTATTGTTATGCTCATGGGGCTTAGATCCCCAATTTGATAGACCAGATCAGCATGTTGGTCGCATCCTATCCATTCAGTAGAGGGGATGGGACGTGACACTTTTTTACATTCTCTTTTTCATCCCTTTTTGCATCCCCTCGTGTGCCAAGTTTTACATCAATGTTTACATCCTATTGTGAGTGTAGTTTTTCATCTAGTGTCATTTCAACCGCTTTTGCATCCTCTTTCACATTCATGTTTTCATCCACCACATTTTCATCCCACTTTGCATCCATGTTTGTGTGTTTTTTGCATCTATTATTGCATCCTAATTCACACACATTTTTTCCCCTACTTTTCCACCTGCTTTTGCTTCAACTTTTGCATCCATGTTTGCATATTTTTTACATCTAAGTTTACATCAGTTATTGCATCTCTTTATGCATCCACTTTTGCATCAGGTTTTGCATTGGGTGTTACATCTAATTTTTCATCTAGTTTTGCATCTACTTTTGTTGCATCCACTTTTGCATCCAATTTTACGTCCATGGTTGCATCCAATTTTGCGTCATTTTTTTCATCCATGTTTTATCCAGTTTTGCGTCGAGATGTTGAACATGACAATGAGGATAATGATTATGATATTGAGGATGGATATGATGATGATGATAATGTTGTTTATAATGAGGAGAATGTTGACAATGATGATGATGATGAAAATTATGATGACGACGATGATGATTATTATTATGAAGCAATGAAATGAATGATGATGATGGTGATGATGACAATGAAAATGATGATGAATACAATGAGAATTATGATGGTGATCATCTTAAAAAATAAATTTTTTTATTTCTCATTCATAAATCGTATGTGTCCTCCATGATCCTTTTCCACTAATCACATCTTTTGGGTAGATGTTATTTCTTATGCTAATGGTAATGGTGAATAACTAATGACAATGTCAATAATAATGATGATGATCATGATCATGATTTCAAGGACAATGACGTTGATGATGACATGAATGATGATTATGATGATGATGATGACTATTGTGATAATCATGATGATAATGAAAATGATGACGATGACGATGATGATCATCATTATTTCTATCATCATCATCATCAAAAACATTATCACTTTCATTGTCATCTAGTTCATCATCGTCAACATTTAAATCATATGGGATATGGTTACGAATCACGATTTAAAGAATCCAAAAAAAGTGGGATATGGTTACAATTTTAAGCATGCATANGGGGACAATTTGGGAAAACCCACCTCCAATTGTTAAATTCTCATGGCATTTAGAGGGGGTTTTTAAAAGATTTCCCTTAAATATATGTTTCAAGGATGTTTTCTAAACCCCTTCAAAATTCAAGAGAATTTTACTTTTGGAGGTCATGTTTGAAATGTCATTGCAAAAAGTTCAATTCTCGTGAATTTTGGAGGGGGGTTAGAAGGAATATCCCTAAATATATATTTTCATGTATGTTCTCAATATCCATCCTCTTGAAGAGTACTTCAATTTACCGCTAAGTACCCTATAATTTACCCCTAATTAACAGCATGATTGACCACTAATTACTCCTAGTTAAACAATAATTATATCTAAATGACCCCTACTTGACCATTAATTACCTTAAATAATCCATGCTTACCATTAATTAAACTTTCATAATATCTGAATGGTCCTTACTCTTTTAGAAGGAAAACATCATGGATAACCCAAGGGATTCTTCTAAACATTCATAGATGGAGTATTCCATTGTAAACCCATCTATGTAGACTAGTGTGCCTCATAAATAAGGAGTAGAAATGGGCACATGCTGCCATGAACCTAACTAAATGCCCAAATCATGGGAAACCTTGGTTTAGCTAATCCCTTAGGATTAAATGGACCTTACTTACCCATAATTAACCCAGAATTTACCCCTAATTACCACTAATTAACCCATAATTACCCCCTAATTGGCCCCTTATTAACCCCTAATAACCACAACTCTTTATGTAATAATTGCCCCTAAATGACCGTTAATTACTCATAATTGATGACAAATTACCCTTAAATGATCACTAATCAACCTTTAATTACCCTCCATTTACCCACAGTTACCCATAAATGACCCCCAACTCTGTGTTGGGCCTCAATTCATCACATAGGCCTTACAGAGGAAATTTTTTGGCTTGTGAGTGGGATATGGTGGCCATTTTTTGATGTACAACACTATGGATAGTTTTTTACTATTATTCCATGGTTTGGTATTAACCTTTAGGGCCTAGATCCATATATTTTCTTCCATCTCTCATGGGTCATGTGTAGTGCCCCAAACAACCACACATGCCCTACACAAGAAATATTTAGCAGATGAGTGAGATATGTTCATCATTTTGAGAATTTACACACCAAGGATAGTTCTTGATGCCCATGCCATGGTCTAGGGATAAAAGGCAACGCACTAGGATGTAATATATATTTCTATGGGGCTCACATGCCATGTTTTTTCACTTCAGGAATCATACATTCCCACAATAGAAAGTCTTTGGCATCCAAGTGACCCCTAAACACCCCCTAAATGACCCTTAATTACCCATAAGTGACCACAAATTATCCCTAAATGATCACTAATTAACCCATAATTACCCTTCATTTACCTATAATTACCCATTAATGCCCGCTAACTCTACGCAAGGCTCAATTCCATCAAGTAGGCCTTATAGAGGAAACTTTGGCTTGTGAGTGGGATACGGTAGCCAATTTGGGATGTATAACACAATGAGTGGTTTTTTATAACTATGCCATAATTTGAGATTAACATCCAGGCCCTCAGTTCATATAGTTTCCTCTAGGTCCCAAGGGTCATGTAGTGCCCCAAAAAACCACACATGCCTTCTGTAGGATATATAGCATATGAATGAGATATTTCCATTATTTTGAGAATTAACATACCAATGACAGTTCTAAATTCCCATGCCATGGTATAGGGATAAAGGATGAGGTACCATGCCATAGAATATATTTCTATGGAGCTCACATGCCATGTTTTTTCACTCAGGACATCACACATGCATTGAATACAGAACCTTTGGCATGCTAGTTTGGTATGATGGTGATTTCAAGGTTTGAAAGGCTTGATATGTTTCTTGGGGATAAGGGTATATTTTGGTGCAAAATACTAGGTTCTAATCCATGGAATCTATATTTAACCTTACATGACATGTGTGGGGCATTAAGCCACAACATAGGCCATGCATACGAAATCTTTGTCATGTGAGTAATATGTTTTGTGGAATTTGAAGCTAGGTTTAATACACCACGGATGGTTCTCATGACCGAAGCCATGGTCCAGGGTGAAGATACATAATTTTAGTCCATAACATGTGGCTTTTGGGTTATACATAGGCCATCCATGAGGCTCTAGCCCATGTTTTCCCCATGACATGGATATGGTGGCTATATTTAGGTTTGTCACATTATAGACAGCTATTAGTCATTAATCCATCATTTGTAACAAAAACCCATGTTGTCAGGATAAAACATTTGTTAATGGGGATCGTGGTCTTTGCATAATAACCCACGCCATTACATAGGGTCTGTATAGGGAATCCTTACCATACCCATGATATATGGCCACCACATTGAGGGGGGGAACACTAGGGATGGACCTTGAGGACCATTACATAGAATAATGAAAAATATAGGACCTTATGTTTTCATGGTCCATGAGTAGGTCCCTATAGATAATTACTTTACCTTACAAGTGAGATATGGTGGCCTATAACATGGTCCACGAAATAAATTTAGGGTCTTATGCCATGTTAATTTTCTATGGGGTTGATGGTCCATGCATGTTAACCTAGAATACGACATAAGAACTATGTATGGAATCTATAGCCTACATGTCACAATTCCCTTTGTGGCTCATGGT
>LPNX010660119.1:116706-176294 GCA_001517045.1 Pseudotsuga menziesii | reverse complement strand
GAAACCACATAATCTCTATGGAGGGAATATTCTTTTAACTACAAGTGGTATATGTTGGTATTTTGAGATTTATAACATCGATAATGGATCTCTTGGTCCAAATCATGGTATAAGGTTTAAGTTTATGTCCTAATTTCACACCATTTGCTTACAGGGTCATGGACAATTACAATGCCCTTGACCATCACATAACATGCATCTGTGTAGAAACTATCTAGTGTAGATGTGATATATGGTCATCATTTTGAAAACATGTGAATAGAGGACGGTTCTTGATGTGTGACTTAAAATATAGTAAAAAATATGGTCTTAGGCTGTAAAATTTACTTCTAAATCTCATGATCCATAAGTGTGGCCCCAAATTACCACCACAAGCCCTCCATAGGTAATATTTGGCATGTAAGTTGGATATAGTCCTGGCCATTTTGAGTTTTAGAACAACATGGATGGTTATAAATGATACACAAGTAAATGTTTCATTAGCCACAACTTGTTGGGGCCTTAGCCACCATGTAGGCCTTCTAAATGAGAACTTTGTCATGTGAGTAGGATATGGTGTCCATTTAAAGTCTGTGACACCATGTCAAGTTCAATGCCAAAAAATGTAGGTTGTTGGCTCAAAACTTTATTCTACTCTAAGTATCTTCATGGGCACCAGGGATGGTTCTCATGGTCTGAGCTATCATTCATTGAAAACATTTAGGGCCTTGTGTCATATCATTTACGTTTGGGGGATCATGTTCCATGTGTGGTGTCTGAAGCTGCGACATATACTCTGTATTTTGAATCTATTTTTTCTCATGTGCAAGATATGGTGGTCAGTTCAAATTTTTAAACATCATGGATAGTTCACATACAATGGGCCATAGTCCGAGAAGAAAAGTGAGGTTCTTAGGTGATAAAATGTTCCTTTGAGACTCACAAGCACCTATGCACATGAGGTCCCAAGGAGTCCATACAAGGCCTACATATGTAATATTATTTAGGCTATAAGTAGGATATGGTGGGAATAAATATTCCTTATCCCACAAGTGAGATATGATCCATGTGTTATTTTTTGGCAAAGAAAGGATAATTCTTGCTTTTGATGCCATGGTCTAAATAGAAAACTTCATAATTTTTAGCATAAAACTTGTTACTGGGGCTCATGGGACATGTGTGGAACCTTCGACCATCTCACGTGCAGTCTTCAATATGAAATTTTTCTTTCCGGTTTCAACAAGCTAGTTGTTTTCTCTCCATCACCCTTTATTCTTGTTGTTTTCCCCTTTCTGTGAAGGGTGACTCATGTGGTTTCCAATGGACAACAATGGTAGCAAGAGGAGAGATAACCAGGACAAAGTTGGTGAGGGTGATTAATATTTTATAAGGATGGTTGAAAGGTAATTTTTTTTTGCATATCAAATATATCAAGGGCGCTTCTAGTGTCTTATGGTCTTGGGGAAAAAGATGGAAAAACAACCCATGGGAGAAATTTCACCCCTCAAATTTTCTCAATACCATGACTTAATATTCCGTGAAAACATATATAGCACAGAAAACCTTGAAATGACATCCATATCCCACTTATAGGTCAAATATTCATTATACAGGACATGTGCAATGGCTAGGTCGACACCATGCATGTCCCATGAACCCCAAGGGTTCATGTTAATCCTTTAATATTTTTTTGTTTGATGTTGGATCGTGGATTGGCATATGAGAATGATTTGTTCTATCTGAAACCTTGAAATGAACACCATTAGATCCAAATCATCATACAAATATATCTTATATAGGATATATGTGGTGGCCTAGGGTTAATCCATACATTTCCCATGATCCCCAAAGACAAATGTTAAAGGCCTTGCACATCAACGATGGATCTCAAGGCTTGAGACATGGTTAGATGAGCACTAGTATCTTAGTGTGTAAAATAGTCCTTTAGTGCTCATGGATCATGTACAAGGTCTAAAACCACCAAAAATATCATATAAAGATAGTATTTTTCCTACATATTTAATATGGGTGCGATCATGAGCATTTGTGCATCATCGCTGCATGTTAGGGCCCTAGGAACACGAGAGGAAGAACACTAATGTATTAGGGCCTAACATATGTTTTTATGGATCATGGAGCATACATTGAGGGGGGGAACACTAGGGATGGATCTTGAGGACCATTACATGGCATAAGGAAAAATATAGGACCTTATGTTTTCATGGTCCATGAGTAGGTCCCTACACATAATTACTTTACCTTACAAGAGAGATATGGTGGCCTATAACATGGTCTACAAAATAAATTTAGGGTATTATGCCATATTAATTTTCTATGGGGTTGATGGTCCATGCATGTTAACCTAGAATACGACATAAGAACTATGTATGGAATCTCTAGCCTACATGTCACAATTCCCTTTCTAGCTCATGGTTGATGGGTTCTAAGGCCTTGATAAACCACATTATCTCTATTGAGGGAATATTCCTTCAGCTACAAGTGGGATATGTTGGTATTTTGAGATTCATAACATCAATAATGGATCTCTTGTCCACATGATGGTATAAGGTTTAAATTTATGGCCTAAGTTCACACCATTTTCTTATAGGGTCATGGACCATTACGATGCCCTTGACCATCACATAACATGCATCTGCATAGAAACTATCTAGTGTAGATGTGAGATATGGTCATCATTTTGAAAACTTGTGAATAGAGGATGGTTCTTGATGCGTGACTTAAAAGATAGTAAAAAATATGGTCTTCGGCTATAACATTAACCTCTAAATCTCACGATCCATGCGTGGGGCCCCAAATTACAACCACAAGCCCTCCATAGGTAATATTTGGCATGTAAGTTGGATATAGTCATGGCCATTTTGAGGTTTAGAACAACATGGATGGTTATAAATGATACCCAAGTAAATGTTTCATGAGCCACAACTTGTTGGGTCCTTAGCCACCATGTAGGCCTTCGAAATGAGAACTTTTTCATGTGAGTAGGATATGGTGTCCATTTAAATTTTGTGACACCATGTCAAGTTCAATGCGAAAAATGTAGGTTGATGGGTCAAAATGTTATTCTACTCTAAGGCTCTTCATGGGAACTAGGGATGGTTCTCCTGGTCTGAGCTATCATTCATGGAAAACATTTAGGGCCTTGTGTCATATAATTTATGTTTGGGGGCTCATGTTCCATGTGTGGTGTCTGAAGCTATGACATATGCTCTATATTTTGAATCTAATTTGGCTCATGTGCAAGATATGTTGGTCATTTCAAATTTTTACACGTCATGGATAGTTCACATACAATGGGCCATAGTCTGAGAAAAAAAGTTAGGTTCTTAGGCGATAACATGTTCCTTTCAAACTCACGAGGACCTATGCACATGAGGTCCCAAAGACTCCATACAAGGCTTACATATGTAATATTATTTAGGCTATAAGTAGCATATGGTGGGAATAAATATTCCTTATCCTACAAGTGAGATATGATCCACATGTTGTTTTTTGGAAAATAAAGGGTAATTCTTATTTCCCATGGCATGGTCCAAATATAAAACTTCATAATTTTGACCATAAAACTTGTTATTGGGGCTCATGGGACATGTGTGGGCCCTTGGACCCACTCACATGCAGTCTTAAATATGAAATTTTTCGTTCCGATTTCAACGAGCTAGTTGTTTTCCAGCCATCGCCCTTTATTCTTGTTATTTTCCTCTTTCTGTGAAGGGTGACTCATGTGGCTTCCAATGGATAACAATGGCAGGGAGAGGAGAGATAACCAAGACAAAGTCGGTGAGGGTCATTAAGATTTTATAAGGATGGTCGAGAGGTAATTTTTTTTTCGATTACAAAGATATCAAGGGAACTTCTAGTGTCTTATGGTCTTGGGGAAAAACATGGAAAAACAACCCATGGGAGAAATTTTACCCCTCAAATTTTTGTCAATACCATGACTTAATATTCTGTGAAAAAATATATAGCACAAGAAACCTTGAAATGACATCCATATCCCACTTATAGGACAAATATTCATTATATAGGACACATGCAATGGCCTACGTCGACATTATGCATGTCCCATGAACCCCAAGGGTTAATGTTAATCATTTAATACTTTATTTATTTATTTTAGATCGTGGATTGGGATATGAGAATGATTTGTTCTGTCTGAAACCTTGAAATCACCACCATTATATAAAACTCATCGGACAAATATATCTTATATAGGGTATATGTGGTGGCCTAGCATTAATCCATACATTGCCTATGATCCCCAAAGACAAATGTTAAAGGCCTTGCACATCAGGGATGGACCTCAAGGCTTGAGACATGGTTAGAGGAGCAGTAGTATCTTAGTGTGTAAAATAGTCCTTTAGTGCTCATGGATCGTGTACAAGGACCAAAACCACCAAAAAACTCATATAAAGATAGTATTTTTTATACATATTTAATATGGCTGCGATCATGAGCATTTGTGCATCATCGATGCATGTTAGGGCCCTAGGAACACGAGAGGAAGAACACTAATGTATTAGGGCCTAACATATGTTTTTATGGATCATGGACCATAGACCATCTTAAGCCCTAAAAAAATATGTTAGGCCCTAATACATTAGTGTTCTTGTGCTCATGTTCCTAGGGCTCTTACATGCATCCATGATGTACAAATGCTCATGATTGCACCCATATAAAATATATAGGAAAAATACTATCTTATCACCATCTTCATACGAGTCCTTTATAAATAATAAAAAATAAAGAATAACACAAAATACATATATTTGACATATATCCTCTATCCTTTCTTGTAGGCATTCCATCACACCCTTTATCCTATGAATTTTAATAAGGGATAAACTTTTAGTGTCCTTACCTACTATAAGTTTTTAATGCTTAGACATTCTTAAATTGCTAGGTGTCCATGCATACGATATTGATATAATGTCTCATATTTCAATGATTCTCTCATTTAAAGTTTAATCTACATGCTTGCAAACACATCTTTGTATTTAAAGTAGAAAACTTGATCACTTTAAGACAAACCTAAAATTAAAATTAAAATGAAGTTCACAGTATCTTTCTCGCAACTTATTCCGATATATGAATATATATCCATCACATTCTTGCATTTATAATTAAGGGTTCAATTTTTTAATTTAAAAAATGTTAAAATTTCACAATTTAAATATTTGCACGTTGTTGGTTGTTATAAGCACATAATTAGTATAAAGTTACCTTCAAAATTAATCCTTATGAGTATAAAGTTACAATTAAATTTAACTTTTGGTCATGTGAAGATACAAATCAATGTTATATTTTCTACATTTAATTATGGCATATCTTAAAGATAAAAATACAAATATTTCAAAACTCAATTAATTGAAATGAATATTTTAAATATATATATGTTATTTATTTTTAATAAAATTATTATTTTTTTTAAAAGAAAGGAATATTATTTTTTTAAATTAAATTATTTTATTCAAGAGTATTTTTTAAATAAAACTTCATTATTAAAGGATTATTTTTTCAATAAAATTTTATGTGACCAGAAAAGTAAAAGTTCAAAATACTATAACCAAACATCCACCAAATGAATGTAAGGTGGGAGATACCCATCAAAACATAAACCAAAGTTTATCCAAGAAAAATAGCAATAAAAGAAAATCCTCCTAATTTGACATCTCTCCATTGAAATAGTGGAAAGAAGGCTGCTATAAGTGGATTGGCCCACAGAGATGAAATAAGAGACCTCCAAATATGTTGATTGTTCCTATAAAAATAAGTGGATCGGCCCACAGAGATGAAGTAAGAGACCTCCAAATATGTTGATTGTTCCTATAAAAATGGCACACAATCTCAAGAGTACCACTGCCTCTAAAATAGAGTAAATCATTCTAATAAACTGTTAGAAAAGATGAGATGGGAGATGGCACATCTAAATCTGTAATTATAAAAAGTACATCCTCCCCTATATAAACATCATAAACTGATAAAAAGCATAAACATCTCTAAATATGTACAGGAGGAATGCTCAAACAACAAAATAAAGGTGTCCCCATGCGGATCCATGTTCCTCTAAATATGTTAAAAACCTCCTCTTAATTGGCATCTCCATGAGATATTTTTTTTATTTACAAAACCATATTATTGATGATGATGATGATGATGGTTAACATCCACAAACTTTGGTCTATCAAACCCAAACAAACAAATTAATTAGTTTATTTTAAAATTGTATTTCTATGCTCAAAGAGTTTGGTGAGAAGCGTCCCTAGGTCACTATAATTTTGACAAGTTAAAAGGCTAGGAAGGTCGGTATTGCAACAAAGACTAGGAAACTGAGATCTAATGTGGGTGTACGCAGAGCACTCTACTAGGAAGTGGTTTTCATCTTCAATGTTTCTATACTCACAGAGACGGGAGATCCTTTCCACCCATGGTGTTTTAGGAACTGTCCAACGACCTGTTTCACTATGAAGCTCGGGAGAGTTCGTTATTATCTTGGATATATTAATGTGTTCTTATCTTGGATATATTAATTTTTTTCTTTGAACTGGTTAAAACAGAGAGATACTTTTGATCTTCAAAAGTAAGTTTGATGGCCTCCTTATAATATCTTTATTTTCTTTTAACCTCTAAATCTTTCTCACACCACAACTTCTTTTTAAACTTAAAAGAAAAAAAAACATAATAATTTTACCTCGATAGCATGTTGGAACCTTCCTTTCTAAACTTAGAAGGAAAAAACCATAATATTATTACGTCGACAGCAGGTTCGAACCTGCTCGGGCGTAGCCCAACAGATTGCAAGTCTGTCACCTTAACCACTTGGACATATGGACAAATTACAACCATACCCGGATTCAGTATTTACAAAACTATTTTACAACCATACCCCGATTCCGAATTTGAAACCGGGTTCATTCCGATTATTGATTATTGGTTTACTTGTTTCATCAATTTCAGGATTCAGAAATTGAAACAGGGTTTCATTCTGATTATTGCTTTCCCTGTTTTGGCAATTTCAGATGAGGGCGTCCTCCCCATTGTTTGAAAAACGCCAGAACAATGTCTTTTCCGGATAGGACAGATCTTCACGGTAAGAATTTTTTTTATGTCTTGGAGGTGTCATGATGGAAACCAATACCAATTCTCTTACAGTCTTTTCTGAACACACATAATAGTCGCAGCCCAACATCACAAAGTTTTCTTCAAACACGGATTCATGCATAACAACGCCATAGTCTATAATCTTAAAACCAACATGGTTGTAGCGAATGATATCATTCCCGTTTGCAATGATAGGATGCATGCCAAGCGTTTGGAGAAATGTCTCGTAGAGATTTGGTTTCATTAAATACAATTATATCTAGTTATAGCCAAAACAGCCACGGGAAACAGGTTTTGGAAATATTTGTGCAAATGTTAACGAATGGCGTGGAACCTGATATAGTCACTGTTGTGAGTATTCTCCCTGCGTGTAAAGTTAGAGGCTTTTAATTAGGGTGACTAAGTACGGGGTTTCATAACTATAAGGAGATTGGATTCACTTTTTATTGGGTAAAGTACCCTTCTAACCATGTATGCTGATTATGGTAATATAGATTTTTCTCACCAATTTTTTCACAACATTTGTACAGGAGATGTAGTTCTATAGAACGCCATGATTTCAGGATATGCTCTGAACGGATATTATGCGGACGACTTGAAACGTTTCTGCGAAATGCCACAGGAAGGTATGGAACCCATTTTGGTTACTATTGCTAGTCTTGTCCCTGCTTGTGCATGTCCTGGTATTATCCAACCAGGAAAGCAACTTCATAGCTTTGTTATCAAAATTGGGTTCAAGTCAAATACTGTATTGGCAAGTGTGCTTCTAACAATGTATCCAAAATGTGGTAGTGTGGGTTATGCGGCTCATTTGTTTGACGAAATGATTCAAAGAGATGTACTGTCCTGGAATGGGATGATTGGATTCTACGTTGAGAATGTGAACTATGATAAGCGATTGAAATTCTTTCATGAAATGCGTCTAGTCTCAAACCAGGCTCTATCTCAATTTTCAGTATCCTACCCTTATGTGGCTAGTTAGTAGCTCTGCTAAAGGGTAAGGAAATTTATGATTACTGTCTAAGAAATGGACTAGATTAGAAGTCCCTTCGAGGACAATGGACATTATTCTAAATTTCATTTCATTTATTTATTTATTTTGTTTGGTTGTTGGAAGGTCGGTGGAACACACCCCATGGGATTCCTTACACAACATGTGTCTTCTTTATACCAAAAGATGTCATGTATGATGGGTATTTGTTTTTCCAACATCAGTGGGATTACTTCATGGCCTCGTCAATTTGGAACTCATTCCATACAGGTTGGCAACTCATGCTATACAACTATGGCAGATCAAGTTGATAATTGAACACTGGCATATGCTTTGATACTCTGGTGATCTGACCAGTGAACCAATGACCTATTGGAATTTCCATTGAGGATTGATAAAACATTACATCACTTTTAATCTTTCCTGTATTCCTTTGAAGGTTTGTTTTGAATTAAGAGATCAGGTAAACGTGAAACATTTTTCACAATATATAAGAGATTGGTTTTACATTATGAAACATTTTTTTCCAACACGATCTTGAGTTGTGCAGTACGATGTGGCAAGAAGGATTAGGGCCTGATGTTATGACCTGCAGTGCACTTCTGGATGGTCTTTGCAAACCACCAGGAATGATATAGGAGACACAATATTTGTTTCAAACCACCAGGCATGATATATGAGACACAATATTTGTTTACTAAAATGACAGGAAGTGGATTGACCCCTGATGCAATCACTTACAATATATTTATTGAGGCCTATTGCATGGTAGGAAATAGTCAGGAGGTATTCGTTTGTTTATACTTAAAATTATTACATATTTCTTAATAATTCTTATAAAAACTTATTATTACTGTTCCATTATTATTATTATGACCATTAAGCTGTTCTAGCATTTTTGAAGTCCCTCATACCAGGAACGATGAAAAATCGGGAAGTATAAAAAAGCATAAATAAAAATCGAAAACAGAAAAAACATAAAGCACCAGGCTTGGAATAAAGCCATTGCTCTAACCAAAAGCCATTACTCTAGAGTCTAAACAGAGCACGAGGATGGAAAAAAGCCTAAATAGAAATCGAAAACAAAAGCATGAATTAAAAGTGAAGAAAAGCAGTAAAGATGCCTTTTGGATTTACCAACGGACTTATGTGATAACGGTTCGATCAAGAGGGGAGGATATATTTTTCTCAAATCTCGTACAATTTCTCATTTGCTAACGGTTCGTCTGTCGAGTCTGAGTCTGACTCTGTGTCTGTGTATGGTCCCGAGTTCTAGTCTGTATATGTAATTCTTGTTGGAAATATGTAATTCTTGTTGGAAAAACGTAATTACTCACAGATCAGTACGCAATCTTCAGCCGACTTAGTACGCAACTTTCAGCCGACTTTGTCAGAGACCGTACAAGTCGAAATCTTGTCTGTCAGTCTGGCAAGGAGGAAAAGTCTTCGAGTAGGCAACATAGTCCAGTCGAATTTATTTCAGAAGCTAAGTTATTAGATAGCAGTTATTAGAGCCTTTAATGGCAGGTCAGTCGACCCATGCTGTAGCAATTTTCAAATTGCCTATAAATAGAAAAAGCATTTTGTAAATCAGTTGAACACACGAAGAACACAAGAACACAAAGTAGAGGAACTCAGGTTGAGAAAGAGAAGTTGAAGCTCAAGCTTCTGTACATGCAATTTATTCGACGAGCTGAAGCTCTGTAGACCGACGAGTCTGGTCGGACAAGTCTAGACCGACCATTTTGTAATCGACAAGTTTGTAGTACTTTGTTATTTCAGCATAGTTAATATATGAATTAGTTTGTGGTTGAATGCATGATTAGTTGGCCGCATATATTTCCATATTTACTTCTGTAAATTTCTTTTACAGTTACTGTTAAGTGAAAGAACAAGAACCCATAAAATCTCACTGCGTGAAAGTTCCAGGTTTTACGGCACATTGGTCGACTCAAGTCTTCCTACATATTTGGCACATGTTTCTCATAAGTTATTTGGATTTGTAAATCTGTCTATTTTACTTCATTTTACTCACAGGTGAAAAGCATTTGTAATTTCTTAAGTCTTTAGACTTAGAATCATATCCTGCATATTTCGACCAAAGTAAGCCGACGAGAGAGAGCCGACTAGAGTGGTCGGTTGGTCAGTCGGAGAGCCGACTAGAGTGGTCGGTTGGTCAGCTGACTAAAGCAGCCAACTTGGTCGGAGAGCCGACTTGGTCGAAGGTCCGACTTGGTCGGAGTAAAAGTGGTCGAGGTAAAAAAAATGAGTCGGACAAGTAAGTCGGAGTAATTTTGGTCGAGTGAAGTACCGACTAAAATTTGTAAACTTGTCTAGTCGGACATAGACAAGTTTCACCCGACTGGTGGGAAAAAGTAAATTGGTCGGCGTGAAAATTTGAATTTCGACTGAGCCCTAAACTCAAGTTTAGTCGGCTCGGTTTTGGCTATCTGGTATCAGAGCAAGGTTATATCAGAACAAGGTTTATATCAGCCCAAGATTTTAGGAAAGAAATCTTGTCTTAAAGAGTGGAATTTAATTTTCTAAGGAAAGTTAATTAAAATTAAAAAAATGGCTTCCACTTCTGGTTCATTGCAACCTCCAAGTTTTACAGGAAAGAATTATGAATATTGGTCTTTAACAATGAAGGCTTTATTCAGAGGTCAAGATGTCTGGGATATAGTCCAGCATGGTTATGCAGAACTAGCAGACATGATAGCATATAACAATCTCTCACAGGCTGAGAAAGATGTCTTGAGAGAACAGAGGAAGAAAGATGTAAAAGCTCTGTTTTTCATACACCAAGCTATGCATGAAAGCATACTCCCAAGAATAGCAGCATCGACTAATGCCAAGCAAGCATGGGATGCATTGGAGACTGCCTATCAAGGTTTGACTAAGGTAAAGACATCCAAGCTGCAGATTCTAAGAAAATATTTTGAATCTCTATGCATGAAAGATTCAGAGGATGTAGACACATTCTACACCAGAGTTGTTGGGTTGATAAACCAACTGAAATCTCATGGAGAACCCGAATCAGACCAAAGGGTTGTTGAAAAAATCCTCAGAAGTCTTCCCCCAAGATTTGAAAGTCTGGTTGTGACCTTAGAGGAACACACAGACATGTCGACATTCTCCATTGATGAGTTGCAAGCTTCACTCATCAATCATGAACACAGAATCAGCAGATCACAGACATCATTGGAAGTTGCATTTGCAGCACAGTCATCCATAAGCCGTGGTAGAAGCAGGGGAAGAAACAACTTCAGAGGCAGAGGAAGAAGTTCTTCAAGAGGAGGACGAGGCAGAAGTCCTGCAAATGTCGGTGGCAGAGGAGATAACCAGAACCCAAGTCAGCCAAGTAGCCAGAGGTTTGATAAATCAAAAATTCAATGTCATTACTGTAAGAAGTTTGGTCATTATGCATATGAATGCAGGAAGAAGCAATATGACCAAGGAAGACAAAGCCCAAGTCAGTCGACCAGCACCAACATGTCGACAGGAGCAATGTTAATGGCATCGACATCTCCACTTGAATGTAATGATGTTCAAGAAAGTCCACATGACATATGGTACTTAGACTCAGGATGCAGCAACCATATGACTGGTAATTTAAATCTGTTTTCCAGTCTAGACACTTCAGTTAAAACTGATGTTACACTTGGAAACAATGTACAAGTTACTGTCTTAGGAAAAGGCACTGTTGATATTCTAACCAAACAGGGGGAGAGTAAGTATATCCCTGATATCTATCATGTCGAAGGTCTGAAACATAATCTGTTAAGCGTTGGACAGTTGTTACAAAAAGGCTACAGAGTCTACATGGAAGATGAACACTGTGTGATCAAAGACAAGTGTCCAAGCGAACAGCTGATAGCAAAAGTGCCAATGACAAGCAACCGCTTGTTTCCTTTGAGGATAGTTCCCAGCCTAAAAGGGAAGACAAAGACAGGAGCTGCATTCAAGGCAGAAAGTGAAGAAACAGTCAAGATCCTCGACAAGAGAGAAAATTGCAGTGCTAATTTGCAAGCTGCATTTCAGATAGAAGTTCAGGATGAATCCTGGTTGTGGCATTTCAGATTTGGACATCTGAATTTTGGTGGGCTGAAGCTACTGCACACAAAGAACATGGTAAAGGGATTACCATTGATCGACAGACCAGAGAGGGTTTGTGAAGGCTGCATTTTTGGCAAGCAGCACAGAGAGACATTTCCAGTTGGAAAGTCCTATAGAGCACGCACACCACTTGAAATTGTGCACTCTGACATTTGTGGTCCAATGCAGACATCATCCATTGGTGACTGCAAGTATTTTCTAACTTTTATAGATGATTACTCAAGAAAGACATGGGTACATTTCTTGAAACACAAATCTGATGCATTTAGTTATTTTCAACAGTTCAAGGCACTCGTGGAGAACCAGAGTGGTCACCGCATCAAGATTTTAAGGACCGACAGAGGAGGTGAATATGTTTCAAAAGAATTTCTGAATTTTTGCAAGACCCATGGCATACAGAAACAATTCACTGCACGGTACACACCTCAACAGAACGGCATAGCCGAAAGAAAGAACAGAACCATCATGGAGATGGCACGCAGCATGTTGGCAACCAAGCATTTGTCAAATGAGTATTGGGGTGAAGCAGTCGCAACTGCTGTATACATTATGAACCGATGTCCGACAAAGAGTGTGAAGAACAAAGTTCCCCAAGAAGCATGGACAGGTATGAATCATAGTGTTTCACATTTAAAAGTTTTTGGTTGTGTTGCATATGCTCATATTCCAGATGAGCTGAGAAAGAAGCTAGACAAGAAGGGACAGAAATGTATTTTTGTCGGCTATTCAGAAGACACAAAAGCATACAAGTTGTATGACCCCATGACAAGGAAAGTCATAATAAGTCGAGATGTTCAATTTGTCGAGAACGAATCATGAACCGTCGACACAAATGTCAATATTGTGTCGAACATTGACAATAATGATATGGATGAGGAAGTGGTTCAAATACCACATGTAAGTCAACCGGTCGGAGCACCGTCGACTCCCATGACACCAAGACATGGTTCAGCACAAGGACCATCGACACAAGTAGAAGCTCAAGCTACACCGACAAGCACACCAAGAGGACAGCAGACTCCATCAAGCATTTCGTCGAGGTCGACATCGACAGAACCGATGAAGACAAGAAGTCTGCGGGAGATATATGAAGCTGGTACACCTAATTCATTCTCTCTGTTTGCATTATTTTCTCCTATATATGATCCACTAACATTTTAAGAAGCTGTTGAAGAAGAAGTATGGGCACAAGCCATGGATGAAGAAATAGAATGCATTGAAAAGAACCAGACATGGGAACTGGTCGATGTACCAACAGACAAGGATGTAATCAATGTCAAATGGATTTATAAGACAAAGCAAGATGCTGATGGGAATGTGCAAAAGCACAAGGCAAGAATGGTAGCAAGAGGGTTCACACAGCAACCCGGCATCGACTTCAATGAAACGTTTGCACCTGTTGCACGCATGGATACAGTCAGAACAGTTTTGGCCATTGCTGCACAAAACAAATGGCATGTTCATCAAATGGATGTCAAGTCGGCATTCTTGAATGGCTATCTAGAAGAGGAAGTATATGTGGAACATCCACAAGGATATGAAGTTCTAGGTCAAGAGCACAAAGTCTACAGGATGAAAAAGGAATTATATGGTTTGAAGCAAGCTCCTAGAGCTTGGTATAGTCGTATTGATTCCTATCTCATTGAAAATGGATTTCACAGAAGTGAAAGTGAACCGACTTTGTACACCAAAGTCGATGAGCAAGGTAAGATGTTAATTGTCTGCCTGTATGTAGATGATTTAATATTTACTAGTGATTATGGCATAACAGATTTTAAAACAGTCATGGAAAGGGAATTTGAAATGACTGATCTGGGACTTATGAAGTTTTTTCTGGGCATTGAAGTTCAGCAGTCTGAAAGTGGTATCTTTATATCACAGTCTAAGTATGCAAGTGAAGTTTTAAAAAGGTTTAACATGTCTAACTGTAAGACAGCCCCAACACCAGTGATAACAGGTTTAAAATTGAGCAAGGATGATGAAGGATCCACTGTAGATCCTACGCTGTTCAAAAGGCTTGTTGGAAGCCTTATGTATTTGACAGCAACAAGACCAGACATTATGTATGGTGTAAGTCTGATCTCAAGGTTCATGGAGTCACCAAAAGACTCACATTGGCAAGCAGGTAAAAGAATTCTAAGGTATGTAAGTGGCACAAAAGACCTTGGTATTATGTATTCAACCTCGGAAAATTTTAAACTCATTGGTTACACTGACAGTGACAATGGAGGCAGCATAGATGACAAAAAAAGCACATCTGGGTACACATTTCATTTTGGTACAGGTGTTGTTTCATGGGCTTCAAAGAAACAGTCCATAGTAACTCTATCTTCAGCTGAAGCAGAGTATGTTGCAGCAACAAGTGCTGCATGTCAAGCTGTCTGGATGAGGAGAGTCTTAAAAGACTTGTCACAGAACCATCAAGAACCGACAACAATTTTCTGTGACAACAATTCAGCCATAGCATTATCAAAGAATCATGTGTTTCACAAGAGAACCAAGCACATCGACACAAGGTTTCATTTTATAAGAGAGTTGGTGAACGACAAGGAAATTTGTTTGGAATTTTGCAGGTCTGAAGACCAACTTGCTGACATCTTCACAAAGCCATTGGAAAAAGACACATTCCAGTATCTGCGTAGTTATCTTGGAATGACAAGTTCCCCACAGTGAACTCTGTCATAAATAGAGCATGTCTAAGCTCTGAAACATTTTGTAAATTTTGTTTAAAAAAAAAAAAATCCCCATCTGCTCATAATTAAGGGGGAGTGTTGGAAAAACGTAATTACTCACAGATCAGTACGCAATCTTCAGCCGACTTAGTACGCAACTTTCAGCCGACTTTGTCAGAGACCGTACAAGTCGAAATCTTGTCTGTCAGTCTGGCAAGGAGGAAACGTCTTCGAGTAGGCAACATAGTCCAGTCGAATTTATTTCAGAAGCTAAGTTATTAGGTAGCAGTTATTACAGCCTTTAATGGCAGGTCAGTCGACCCATGCTGTAGCAATTTTCAAATTGCCTATAAATAGAAGAAGCATTTTGTAAATCAGTTGAACATAGGAATAACACAAGAACACAGAGTAGAGGAACTCAGGTTGAGAAAGAGAAGTTGAAGCTCAAGCTTCTGTACATGCAATTTAGTCGACGAGCTGAAGCTCTGTAGACCGACGAGTCTGGTCGGACAAGTGTGGACCGACCATTTTGTAATCGACAAGTTTGTAGTACTTTGTTATTTCAGCATAGTTAATATATGAAATAGTTTGTGGTTGAATGCATGATTAGTTGGCCGCATATATTTCCAGATTTACTTCTATAAATGTCTTTTACAGTTACTGTTAAGGGAAAGAACAAGAACCCATAAAATCTCACTGCATGAAAGTTCCAGGTTTTACGGCACATTGGTCGACTCAAGTCTTCCTACATATTTGGCACATGTTTCTCATAAGTTATTTGGATTTGTAAATCTGTCTATTTTACTTCATTTTACTCACAGGTGAAAAGCATTTGTAATTTCTTAAGTCTTTAGACTTAGAATCATATCCTGCAGATTTCGACCAAAGTAAGCCGACGAGAGAGAGCCGACTAGAGTGGTCGGTTGGTCAGTCGGAGAGCCGATTAGAGTGGTCGGTTGGTCAGCCAACTAAAGAATCCAACTTGGTCGGAGAGCCGACTTGGTCGAAGGTCCGACTTGGTCGGAGTAAAAGTGGTCGAGGTAAAAAAGATCAGTCGGACAAGTAAGTCAGAGTAATTTTGGTCGAGTGAAGTACCGACTAAAATTTGTAAACTTGTCTAGTCGGACATAGACAAGTTTCACCCGACTGGTGGGAAAAATTAAATTGGTCGGCGTGAAAATTTGAATTTCGACTGAGCCCTAAACTCAAGTTTAGTCGGCTCGGTTTTGGCTATCAATTATGTTTGATCCCAACTTCGAGTTTATATCTCTGTTTGTGTTTGGTCCCATGCCTGAGTCTCTATGCAATATAGGATGCAGCTTCTGGACAAACAAACTTCAAAGGAATGGAGGAGGTACCTCAGCTCTCTCAAGATAATTACATGGATTTCGTTACAGGTACATCTTATTATTCGTTTCTCTTATCTTTGGTCTTTTCTCTATTCTTGGAGGCCATAGAAATTGTACATCCATTTAATAAATAAGAGTTGTTTCTGTTAATCGTACCTTCAAGAAATCTTCACCAAGGAATTTCGATAGACTCCTTTTAATAAATATCAGTTGTTTCTGTTCATTTCTTTAGCCTTCATCCTTCCCCATGAAGGCTTAGTTATGTGTTCATTTGGGTTTTCCAAAAAAGCTTCAACAAGGAATTTCGATGGATTTTAAAAGCCTGAAGTTGAGGTTGAGGTTATTCTGTTCCTCAGCAGGTTGTGTAAGAGCAACTCTTTATCTCTGAATATAACAGATATCAAATCAAGGTATTATTATTATTATTTCCTTTTTAGCTCTGTTTTTTTTAAAACCTTAGAAACCCCACTGCTTAAATATAGTTGATTTCTGTTAATTCCTCAGTAGGTTGTGTAAGAGCAATTCTTTATCTTTCAATATCACAGATATCAAATCAAGAGTATTATTATTATTTCCTCCTTATCTCTGCCTTTTTTCATAAAAACCCTAGAAACCCAGTCCTTAAATATAGGTGATTTCTGTTAATTCCTTCAACCTTGGAATGCGGGTTCCATTCTGTTCTGATCTGAGTTATTCTCCCCGCCACTCAAATTTAAGGTTGAGGTTATTCTGTTCCTCACCATGTAATCTATCACAGGCATCGATTCTAAGTATTTTTATTATTATTTCCTCTTTAGCTCTGCTTTTCTCATAACTCCGAGTCCTTAAATGCTCGTGATTACTGTTAATTTAGGTTTCCGTTCTGCTGTGATCTCAGTTTCCAATGTCACACCAGGAAGGATTTAAAAAGTGAATTCAACGGATTTCTGTGAGTATATTTGGTATTGTCCCTGCTGCTCAAACCCTACTTCCTTCAACAAATGAAATTTGTCATCCAAATCGGGTTGAGGCCGATTTGCTGCACAAACCAAATAAAATCCCATGCCAAATGCTCTCCAAATTATGTTTTTGACCTCCCCTATCTTTTGTTTGTTAAATTTAGCTTCTGGGATTTTTCTTTTTTTTCAACAATTTACAATTTGTTAATGTGAAGAGGAAATTGTGTCTCGGTCTATTGTTGATACCGTTAAAGACCAAGACACAAGACTATTTCCCTGTTCACATTCCAGGTATCTGCTTTCATTTAATAATAATTATAACCGTTTCCGGCCGCTTCTGCCATAGTTATTATTATGTGAAAAGTTTCTCCGGTTCTCTTCGCCTCGAAAAAAAAATATTCTTTTGATCAAATTCGTCAGATTATATGATTTATAAAATCTTGTACGATATTTATGATTCAATTTGAAAAAAAAATCTGTCGCTTTAATTTTAAGGAAAACAAAATATGAAAGAGAGTTGATAGTGTTTAAGGTGATAAAGAAAATAGTTCTCAGTTTTTGAGTTAATAGGATGATTATTTACATAATTTATAGGATGATCATTACATAATTTATACGATCTATATTTGTCAACCTAGATGTGATTTCAAATGATGAGTGTTGACATTTTTTAATTTTTTTATTAATTAAAAGTGTAGGGAGGAGAAGTAATTTCTAATATTTTCAAGCTCAAAGGAGTTATAAGGCTAAAATTAACTGGTTAATGGTTGCCAAGTTATATAACTATAATTTTGAGTTTCCTCTTGGGTTATTTTTAATCATGTAGTCATAATTTTGATTTTTTTTGTTTTTATGTTCTTTGACTATATTTCATATTTTTTATATTTTATCATCTTTATATGTATTTTTTTAGTTTGATATTATAGATATGTTTAGGTTTCTAGTTTTATATTTCTGAAAATAAAATAAATATAGAGATATTTATATATCAATTTTTTTAAATGTACATTATAATTATTTATTCATTTTGAGAAAGAAGGAATGAAACTTCTCTAAATGCGTGCATCTCATAAATTAAGAGCCAGTTTTGTACACTATAATTAATGACAAATACATTATTTTTGAGGGACTTGGGATTAAACCAGCCCAAATTCTCTAGAGGTGGGGCACTACCCTCTTTAGAGTAGTGTTGTGTTTTATTTCCATTTTTTTTCACTTAAATTTACTCTTAACACATATTATTTACAGATTTTACATTTTTGTGTATGTGAATATTTGCTTGTATAAAACTGTATAGTGTGCAATGCAGATTTGTTTTTTTCTAAATGATTAAATTTTACATTAGGCATATGATATAACACTTATAATTTAGATTTTTTGATGTGAAGGTATGCTTATTTAAAATTTTATAATGTCGAATTGAATTTTTTTATTTTGTATGTTCATATGGTCAAAAAAATGTTTATATATATATTTTTGAATGCTTGTAATTTGAGATAATATTGCATAATTTTTTCCAAGTCATTAAATTCTACATTACACATATGGTATAACACAATTAATTTACAAATTTTTCATTTTTGTGAATGTGAAAGATATGGTATAACACAAATAATTTACAATTTTTTCATTTTTGTGAATGTGAAAGTTTGCTTAGACAAAAGTGTATAGTGTGCAATGCAAATTTGTGTTTCCTAAATGATTAAATTGTACATTACAACACATGTACTTTACATTTTTACATTTTTGTCTATGTAAATGTTTGTATATTTAAAATTGTATAATGAGCAATGCAAATTTGTTTATGTTTAAAGGATAAACCAATATTTATAAATATTTGTGGATCCTTGTAATTTGACATGGCATTGGAATGAGTGCCTCTTGTATTGATTATTGGTTTTTAAATATGATGAGTTGTATTTTGTGTTAACTTCTAAATCCTAAATTTTCACATTGCACACATGATATAACACATTTTGTATACATCTAATCTACACATTCTACACATTGTATACATTGTATCACATATACATTGCTTATTTAAGATAGTGTGTTTATGCTTGTATTTTGACATGGAAATGTATTCAATATATTTATTGTGTTGACTCTTTTGTTTTAATTATGATAAGTTACAATGTGCTTTGTATACTTATTTCTCCTTCATACTAGTGCATATTAAACAAGGTATAACCACATTTTGTATATACCTATAATTTACACTATGTACACATTGTGCATGTGTGTGTTCCCTTATTTTAAATAGTGTGCTTGAAAAAGTTTGCTTTTTTCACTTATTCTTGTATTTTGAAATTTATTCTTCACATGGAATTTCTAAATCATAATTCCTACATTACACATAGCATAAAACACTTTTCATACATATAATTTATACATTTTATGTATATGTATGTGTGTTTGGTTATTGAAAGTAGTAATGTTTGCTATGTATGTTTTTTGTTTGTTTGTTTATATTTTACATGGAATTGTATTGGGTATGTCTTTTTCATTGATTATTGAATTTGAATTATGATGAGTTTGGGTAAGGTAGGGTAGAAGTTATGGTAGGTTATTATAGAGTAAGGTAGTTTAGAGTGGGTTAGGGTATTTGTAGACAACTTAAGACAGGGTAAGGGTAGAATAGGTTAAATACTGTAGGACTATTTTGGATAAAGTAGACTAGGCTAGGTATGCTAAGGTACACTAGAATATTTTAGGCTAGGGTAGTATAGAGTACATTAGATAATGTAGGCTATGTAAGGTATGTTGAGTTAGTGTATGCTAGGATGTGTTGTCTTAGTGCATATTAGGATAGTATAGTATTGTTAGGGTCAGTTAATGTAGAGTATACTATACTAGGCTAGGTATGAAAGGTTAGTTTAGGATATTATATTAGTTTGTATAGGATTGATATGGTAGGGTATGATAGAGTAGTCTAATTATGGTAGATTAGTGAACAATAATGTAGATTAGAGTAGATTAGGTATCTATAGGCTAACTTTTTGTACAGTAGGTTTATATAAGATATGGTAGACTAGTTTAGGTCTACTAAGATAGGGTAGAATACGTTATGCTAGGGTAGTGTAGAATAGATGGATAATGTAGGGTGTGTAAGGTATCTTCGGTTACTATATGCTAGATGTTAATGTAGGTTAGGCTAGTCTAGGATTGGTAGGGTGAGTTAGTATACAATATCATAGATTAGGTTGTTAGGTAAGGTTATTTTAGGGTAGGATACATTAGTTTATGTGGGATAGGAAACATTATTGATAGTATTGGGTAAGGTAAATTAATGTAATAGAGAAAGTAGTGTAGGAATAATAGGGCTATGATATGCTAGTGTATGGTAGGGAGGAGAGAGATAGGTTAAAGTAGCATAGGATAAGCTATGCTTTTATACTGTAAAATAGGGTAGTGTGGGCTAGTGTGTGTAGGACAATCTAGTTTAGCTCAACGTAGTGGTAGATTAGACTAAGTAGGCTAATTTAAATTAAGCTATGTTAGGCTATTGTAGATGAGGGTAAGGTAGTGGTGCAATATGATAGGGTGGATTACGTTAGATAGGACATTTTAGGTTTATTGTTAAATAGGTTTATGCAGATTAGGCTATAGTAGTTGTGGGGTAGTTTTTAAAATAGGTTAGATTAGAGTAGGGTAGATTAGGCTAGGGTTGTGTAGTTGTATGCTAGTCTAAGGTAGATTTGACTACATTAGGGTAGGATAGTATAGATTAAGTTACATAGGGTGGGTTAGTGTATGATAGATGACCCAAGATAGGGTAGGATAGTGGTAACATTCATTACCTAAGGTAGGTTGGGTTAAGTTGTGTTAGATTAGTTTATACTAGAGTGTGGTGTGTTATTGTGGGACATGATTAGCCATGGTAACTATGATAGCTGAGTTTAGAGTAGGGTAGATTTTGTTAGGTAGGAAAGGTTCTCTAGGGTATGATAGATTAGTCTATGTATTCTACATTAGAGTATATTAGGTTAGGTATTATATATTAGGCAAGGTAGGGTGGGATAAGGTGTGTTCATTTAGTGTATGCTAGAGTGTGTTATCTTAGTTCAAGATGGGTTGTTGTAGGGTAGGTTAGTCCACAATAGGTTATATTAGGTTAAGTAGGTAAGGTCTCACTAAGGTAGGATAAATTAATATTTATGATATGCTAGGGTAGATTAGGTTAGATCAGGTAGGTAAATATACAACATAGCATATTAGGCTAGATATGTAATAATAGCGTAGGATAAATTCAACTAGAAGTAGTGGATGGAAAGTATAGAGCAGAGTAGACAAGGTAGCTTATGCTAGGATATGTTAATGTATAGTAGGTACACGTGAGATAAGATAAGTAGTGTAAGAAAATGTGTGTCATATTAGGTTAAGTAGGATATCATAAGGTAGTTTAGGGTCAGGTAGTGGTGGGATAGTGTAGGGAGAGGTAGGGTATTTTACTTACTCTATGATAGGTTTGATTGGGTTAGGTATGTCATCTTTGTTTTAGGATATAAGTCTATTTAGGTGAAGTTATAGTAGTGTCAAGGCATTGTTAAGTTTAGGCTAGAGTAGAGTAGGTTAGATTACACTAGGTTAGGGTATGGTAGGGTGGATTAGGAAAGGTAGGGGCTAAGGTGTGTTTTTATTATGTATGTTAGGTTGCATTATGTTAATGTAGGTTAGTATAGATTATGGAATATTAAATTAGGAAGGGGTCTAACATATTGCATGCTAAATTAATGTGTTGGTTAGGATATGCTATTGATAGATTAGCCTAGGATAGAGTATATTAGGATACGTTGGGTGTGATAATCTTAGGAAATATAAGGGATAAGGTTTGTTAGGATTATGCATTAGGGTGGGATAAATTTATTATGTGTACGATATACTAGGCTATTAGTAGTCCAATGCATGGTCCATTACGTTAGGTAGGTTATGATAATATATGATAGAATAGAATACGATATGAATTCCATAGTAAGGTAGCATAACATTAGTAAGGGTGCATGTAGGATAATGGAGAGTTGATAAGGTAAAGAAAGTTATGATAGGGTATGGTAATGTATCATAGATCATACTAGGACACATTACTAATTTAGTATAATAAATGATAGTTTAGCTTATAGTAGGAGGGCTAAGCTATTTTATTCTATGGTGGTCATAAATTAGGCTGTGCAGGTTAAGGCAGATAAGGATAAGTATTCTAGAGTAGGTTAGTTTAGAGTTTGAAGGAAAGGGTGGAATATAGGCAAAGGGAGATATATCTATGTATGCTAACTATATTAGTGGCAAGGTAGTGTCAATGTATTGTTAATTCTAATTTATGGAAAAGTATATTAGATTATATATAAGGAAATATTGGGTAGCGGATGTTAGTTTTACAATGAGTCTACTAGATGACAAGTTTCACCCACCTACTAGTTACCTACGTTGGGGAAGAGGCATTAAATATTGCAATAAGGGAGCTACGGGACCCAAGAGAAACTTAGCTTGTCATTTACACATCAATTTAGGTCAGAAAAATAATAAATAAGGATAAAATATACTGCCATTTCTTCATAACAACACTTGGAGGTTCATGGAGACCATCGGTGGCAATATTCTTCCTTACAGATGGCATGAATTACCTTAAATTCAAAATTATGAGTGGTGTAAATTTCTTGGAAGGTGAAGAGGTGTTAAATACAATTCCATGAGACCAATGGTTTGAATGGGTGAGGAGGAGTAAATCCCCATAGAAAAGGAAGAGTCTAGGAAGAAGCTAGGGATTCCTTACATTTTATGACAACAATGATGGACGATTCTATGAAAAGTCAGTCCTGATTGCAAACCTTATTACAAAACTATGAAAATATGATTCTTTAGGGATAAAAATATCATCCAAGAGGGCACACTTTGGGATAGGTGGAAACAATTTGAATTTGGAGGAAGATGAAGGGTTGAGGAGAAGGACAAGTGTCATGGAGGTTACTAAACATCAAGGATGAGTTGGAGGAAGCCAATGGGAGTTAATTAGACCTTGTAGGACCTTATGAGTGTTATAAAAATATCTCATGAGGAATGATAATATATTTTTATCATTTTGATATTTTCCTTTGGCATTTTGGAAAACACTAGCTTGTCCATTGCGTGATGAGTGCTCACTTACCCTGCCAATCAGTAAATTTCAAGAGAGTGAGATTATCATCTAAGTTGGATTTGGGAGAGGCCACCCTGACCTATAAATTGGATATTAATGGAGTGGTTTTAATATATATAGGAGATCTCTACTGTTCATGACCCATTTATCCTCCCATTCTCTCAATCCTCACTTCAATATTTCCATATTTTTCTACAATGGTGCACCTGTGCAAATTGTGGTTGCACCCCATTAAGTCCATTTGATTCCCAAGCATGGGTGAATGATTTATGGCTCTAAAATATCTATTCCATAATATATTTAAGACAAAATAAACATAAATTAATATGCAAATTTCCCCATTTGCATGCTTTGTTGTGACTAGTTTCCATGTGTCGATTTCCCATTTCAATGGAGTTGTTTATTTGATGTATGTTGCGGCTTGGATCTCATGTTTTATGCTATTAGTGAGATATTAATATGGTTTTAGTGGTCCATATCCATTATTCTCTTTTATAAACCATTTTATACACCATTTGTGAGTCAAAGTTGAGATTTTACATGTCATTTCTCTTAATCAAATATCGCTAAATTTATGCATTCGAATATGAATATTTACACCTCTTTTGCAGAATTATTAACCATACCAAATGACATTAAATTAATCCTAATAAGAGTCCACATAGTATGTTTGACAATTTATAAGGGTTGCATAGGATTTTGAGAGCCATTTCTACTCACAGCCTAAGGGGAATTCCATTACAAATTACTAGTAATTTTACCTTTTTTTCCATTGTTACCAAATAATGTTGCAGATGCCTATAACATGTCATAAAGTTATAATAGATTCAATTTAGTGGTACTAATACTCCTCATATTAGTACCTATGAAATTCAACAAGATTTTGTGTCATTTGAATCCCATAGAGTCAAAACTAGTGAAGGCATTTTTTCCCCAAATTATGACTTTGTTGGGATTTTCGAATTGGGTCATTACAATGGTATTAGAGCATAATCTTGCAACCTATTAGAGACATCTTTTCATGTTTCCTGATTCTGACCTCCCTCCATTAGAGATTGATACTGGATATCTTAATAGTGAAAGGGAAGGATATGGAGAAGTTAGTTCTTTTTACAAGGAGATTGATACAAAACTAGGACTAGGAGATATGGATGACAAAGAAACTAATGAGGAACTTAAAAAATTAATTAAGGAGTCTCTTCAAGGCATGACCAAACATTTTATGAAATGGTTTGAATTACTTTCCAGCCAACTTGGGGGTAAGCCAGCACCTAGGAGCAGTAATAGTTCACCCCATGATGACAGGAAGACCCATGGGGAAGCCATTTTTTCAAGGAGTATACCTCATAACCAACCTCATGATTTAAAAAATCAGAATGGACCTACAATACCTAAGTTTTTAGAGTCCAAAGAAATCCCTCACACTACTTATGATGTGAGAGAAGCAGAAAATGATTGGCAGCAACTAAGTGATGAATGTAGGAAAGTTCTACATTTCGATTAGTTCATTAGAGCCTCTCTTCAATTTAAGAAAAGAGGAAATGGGAATATGACACCTCCTCTTAATCATGAATTAATTTCAAATATGGGAAAAGTAACTATTCCTTTCTTTTATGGTTCCTTAGAAATGTCTGTTAGTGCTTGGTTGCAAAATTTAAGTGTGTATTTTTAGTTAAATCCTATGGTTGAAGAAGATGCATTGAAAATGGCCATTTTGTATATTAAAGGGGAAGATAGTGATTGGTGGCTCCATGGTATTAGAACCTTGGGACCTGATCACATTTTATCTTATAAGGTTTTCTCCAATGCATGGAGAGATTTGAGAGGAAAGACCTCAAACTTCCTTTCAGTGAACTAGAACAATTGAAGCAAGTAGGAACTCATGAAGCATATATGTTAGAGTTTGAAAATATTTCAGTAATGGTTTCTGATGTTTCCAAGTTCAAAGAAGGTAAGAAACCATGGAAAAATGACTCCTCTAGCATAGAAAATAAAGGAGGACCAAGAAAGGAAGAACTTAGAAGAAAAAATGTATGTTTTACATGCCAACAACCTTGGGTTTTGGTACATATATGTGTCAAGGGGAAGACACACTCCATTGAATTTTTTTCTTAATATGATTGAGAGTGGGAAGAGGAGGAAGAGGCACAACTTGCAGCCAGAGATGAGGGGTATGAAACATCAGAATAAGAACAACCCACTCCTGATACATAAAAAATTACAACACTCTTAGGTGTACCTAGATTCCACACCTTGAGGCTCAAGAGAAACATATAAGGCCAAAAAGTCACAGTTCTAGTGGATGGAGGATCCACTCATAAATTCATAGATGCAACCTTGGTGGAGAGGAGAAAGTTACAATCTAAAACTTTTGATGGTTTCTTAGAGTTATCATTCCAGGTAACAATTCTATGGACTGCACTAAATGCATTCCAAATCTTCAAGTTACTCTAGGAAATCATAATATCACTCACAATTTTTATGTAGTCAATGCAACTGATACAAATGTGGTTTTGGGAGTACAATGGTTGTATTTTTTAGGGGAGCATACAATGAATTATAAATTCCCTAAATAAGGTTCAAAATTTCGGAAGGGAAACCCATCTTGTGGGGAATGCACACTTACCCAAATCAAGTGGTTTCCTCTCACAACATGAAGTTTATATTGAGGCATGGAGACACATAATGGGTTGTTAAATGTTTAATTACATATCCTAAACATCACTTGAAGGTTTCCAAGGATTTTAAGGAGATAGAACAATTATTTATTAAGTATGAGATGATTTTTAGATACCTTCGCCAAGGAAGATCACGAGACAGAGGGGTGGAGCATATCATTGAGTTAGAGATAGGAACACAACCTATAAAAATGCATCCTGATAGACACACCAAAAGGATTTGAGATGATATTGAGGAGTTCATTAAATATCTCTTGGAGTTGGGTCTCATAAGGCCTAGTTTCAACCCATATTCTTCTTTAGTTGTTATGGTAAAGACAATTTATAGAACTTTGAGGATGTGCATTCATTTTACAGCACTAAATAAGAAGACAATGAAGAATAGAAATCCCATCCCAAGGATTCAAGAGCTCATGGATAAGCTCCATGGCTCCAAGTTCTTCTCAAAGATTGAACTTAGATCTAGTTCTCATGAGCTCGTCATACCAAAGACTGCTTTCAAATGCCACTATGGTCACTTTGGCTTTGTCTTCATGCACTTTGGCTTGAAAAATACACCTGCCACATTCCAATCATGCATGAAAAATATCTTCCACAAGCAAATTCGTAATGTTGTACTAGTTTTCTTTGATGATATTCTTATTTATAGTAAAACTTGGAAGGAACATTTGCATCATCTAGAAGAGGTATTAAAAATTTTGACTGATCATTCTTTGTTTGCTAAGCTATCAAAATGTGAGTTTGGTTTGATAGAGATATTGTATCTAACACAAATCATTGGTCAATATGGTGTGAAGGTGGATATGGAGAAAATAAGAGCCATTATACAATGGCCTCATACTAAAACTCTCACTGAATTGAGAGGATTCATTGGAATTTGCACCTACTATAGAAAATTTGTTAAGGGGTTCTCCCAATTCACTTTGCCTCTCAATGATTTGAAAAATAAATATTCTTTCCAATGGCATGAAGGGGATGAATATAATTTCCAAAGAATGAAATTGTTAATAAGCAACTGTCCTATTATAGCCTTTCCTATTTTTTCTAAACCGTTTGTCTTGGAATGTGATGCATCAGGAGAGGGCATTGGATTCTATGTTGAGAATGTGAACTATGATAAGGGATTGAAATTATTTGATGAAATCCATCTATCATGTATCAAATGAGGCTCTATCACAATTGTGAGTATCCTACCCTTATGTGGCTAAAGGGTAAGGAAATTTATGATTATTGTCTAAGAAATGGACTTGATGAGAAGTCCCTTTGTGGAAAATGGACATTCTTCTAAATTTCATTTCATTTATTTTTTATTTTTTCTTTGGTCACAATTGTGAGTATCCTACCCTCATGTGGCTAAAGGGTAAGGAAATTTATGATTATTGTCTAATAAATGGACTTGATTAGAAGTCCCTTTGTGGAAAATGGACATTCTTCTAAATTTCATTTCACTTATTTTTTCTTTTTTCTTTGGTTGTTGGAAGGTGAGAGGAACACACCCCATGGGATTCCTTACACAACATGTGTCTTATTTAGGCATAAAGATGTCATGTATGATGGGTATGTATTCTTCCAGTATCATTGGCATTAGTTCATGGCCTCGTCAATTTTGAACTCAATCCATACAGGCTGGCTACTCATGCTTTACAACTTGGGAAGATCAAGTTGATAATTGAACAATGGCATCTTCTTTGATACTTTGGTGGTCTGACCAGTGAACCAATGACCTATTGGAATTTCCATTGAGGATTGATAAAACATTACATCACTTTTAATCTTTCTTGTATTCTTTTGAATGTTTGTTTTGAATGAAGAGATCTAGTAAACGTGAAACATTTTTCACAATATATAAGAGATTGATTTTACATTTTGAAACATTTTTTTTACAACATTGATCTTGAGTTGTAGGTAAGATGTGGCAAGAAGGATTGAGGCTTGATGTTCTGACGTGCATTGCACTTCTGGATGGTCTTTGCAAACCACGCATGATACATGAGACACAATATTTGGAGACACAATATTTTTTAGTGAAATGAAAGGAAGTGGATTGATCCCTGGTGCAATGACTTACAATATACTTCTTGAGGCCTATTGCAGGGAAGGAAATAGTCAGGAGGTATTTGTTTGTTTATACTTAAAATTATTACATATTTCTTCATAATTATTATAAAAACTTATTATTACTGTTCCATTATTATTATGACCATTGAGCTGCACCAGCATTTTTGAAGTCCCTCATACCAAGAATGATGAAAAATAGGGAAGGATAAAAAAGCATGAATACAAATCGAAAACAAAAAAACATAAAGCATGAGGCTTGGAATAAAGCCATTGCTCTAAACAAAATCCATTACTCTTAACATAGCACGCGGATTGGAAAATAGCATAAGTAGAAATCGAAAACAAAAGCATGAATTAAAATTGAAGAAAAGCAGTAAAGATGCTTTTTGGATTTACCTAAGGACTTATGTGATAACGGTTCGATCAAGAGGGGAGGATATATTTTTCTCAAATCTCATACAATTTATCATTTGCTAACCATTCGCCTGTCGAGTCTGAGTCTGAATCTGTGTCTGTGTATGGTCCTAGGTTATAGTAAGTATATGTAATTCTGTTTGATCCTGAGTTCGAGTCTATATTTGTGTTTGTGTTTGGTCCCATTTCTGAGTCTGTAGGCCATAGAGGATGTAGCTTCTGGACAAACAAACTTCAATGGAATGGAGGAGGTACCTTAGCTCTCTCAAGATAATTACAGGCATTCTGTTCATTCTTTTCTCTAATCTCTGGTCTTTTCTCTATTCTTGGAAGCCCTAGAAATCGTACCTCCATTTAATAAATATTAGTTGTTTCTGTTAATCGTACCTTCAAGAAAGGTTCAAGAAGGAATTTTGATGGAATCCATTTAATAAATATGAGTTGTTTCTGTTCATTTATTCATCCTTCAGCCTTCCACATGACGCCTTAGTTTCGTGTTCATTTGGGTTTTCCTAGAAAGATTCTAACACAGAATTTCGATAGATTTGCAAAGTTTGAAGTTAAGGTTGAGGTTATTATGTTCCTCAGCATGTTGTGTAAGAGCAATTCTTTATCTCTCAATATCACAAATATCAAATCAAGGTATTATTATTATTATTTCCTCTTTAGCTCTACTTTTTTTATAAAAACCCTAGAAACCCCAGTCCTTAAAAGTGATTTATGTTATTTCCTTTAACCTTGGAATGAGGGTTCCATTCTGTTTTGATCTGAGTTATTCTCACCCCCACTCGAATATAAGGTTGAGGTTATTCTGTTCCTCACCTTATAATCTATCATAGGCATCGATTCTAAGTGTTTTTATTATTATTTCCTCTTTAGCTCTGCTTTTCTCATAACCCCAACTCCTTAAATCCCCGTGACTATTGTTAATTTAGGGTTCCTTTCTGTTGTGATCTCAGTTTCCAATGTCACACCAGGAAGGATTTAAAAAGTGAATTCTGCGGATTTCCATGAGTATATTTGGTATCGTCCCTGCTCTACTCAAATTAACTCCGTCATCCAAATTGGGTTGAGGCCGATTTCCTACACAAACGAAATAAAACCCCATGCCAAATGCTCTCCACATCATTTTTTAGGCTATTAAGGTGTTCCAACAAAATAAAATTACAATTCACCAATTGCAGGTGTGTATGGCTTTGTTCAAGTGATTTATTTATTTTCTCATTGTTAGTTTAATTTGACCTCCTCAATCTTTTGTTTGTTAAATTTAGCTTCTAGGGTATTTTTTTTTAACAATTTACAATTTCTTAATATGAAAAATAAATTGTGTCTCTATCTATCTTTGATAACTTTAAAGACCAAGACACAAGACTATTTCCGGTGTCTCCGTTTTTTCCTTAAATTAAATTTACTTTTTCATTATATTAACGATTATCATTCAATAATAATAATTATTTTATGTATTTATTGTGTGAAAAGTTTCTCCGCTTCTCTTCGGCTCGAAAAAATATTCGTTTGATCAAATTCGTCAGATTATATGATTTATAAAATCTTGTACGTGATTTATGATTCAATTTGGAAAAAAATTTCTGTCGGTTTAATTTTAAAGAAAACAAAATATGAAAGAGAGTTTCCAGTATTTAAGGCGATAAAGAAAACACTTCTTAGTTTTTTAGCTTATAGGATGAGATATATCAAATATCATTACATAATTGAATTTATATTTGTTAACTTAGATGTGATTTCAAATGATGTGTGTTGGACAATTTTGAATTTTTTTATTAATTATTGAGTTTTTGTGTTTATAGGATGAGATATATAAAATATTATTACATAATAAAATTTATATTTGTCAACTTAGATGTGATTTCAAATGATGTGTGTTGGACAATTTTGAATTTTTTTATTAATTAAAAGTTTATGGAGGAAAAGTAACTTCTAATTTTCTAAGTTCAAAACCTGTTAAAAGGAGTTATAGGACTAAAATTAACTAGCATGGTTAATTGTAGCCAAGTTATATAAGTATAATTTTGAGTTTTCTTTTGGGTTATTTTTAATCATGTAGCTATATCTTTTAGTTTTTTTTGATGTTTTTATTACTATATTTCATCTTTTTTATATTTTATCATCTTTACATGTGTTTTTTTTATAATGTATTTTGGTGTGATATTATAGATATGTTTGGGTTTCTAGTTTTATATTTCTGAAAATAAATATAGACATATTTATAAATTCATTTTTTTAAATGTATGTTATAATCATTTATACATTTTGAGAAAGAAGGAATTAAAACTCTATGAATGTGTGCATCTCATAAATTAAGAGGGAATTTTGTAAAGTATAATTAATGACAAAATAAATTATTATTTGAGGGAGTTGGGATTAAACCACTCGAAATTCTCTAGAAGTGGGCCACTACCCTATTTAGAGTAGTGTAGTGTGAGTAGTGTTGTGTTTTATTTCCATCTTTTTCACTTAAATTTACTCATAACACATGCTATTTACAATTTTTACATTTTTGTGTATGAGAATACTTGCTCATTTAAAACTGTATAGTGTGCAATGTAGATTTGTTTTTTTCTAAATGATTAAATTTTACATAGACATATGATATAACACTTATAATTTAGATTTTTTGATGTGAAAGTATGTTTATTTAAAATTGTATAATGTCCAATTGAAATTTTTTATTTTTATCCTCATATGATCAAAAAAATGTTTATATATATATATTTGTGAATGCTTGTAATTTGAGATAATATTGCATAATTTTTTTCTAAGCCATTAAATTCTACATTACAGATATGGTATAACACAAGTAATTTACAAATTTTTCATTTTTGTGAATGTGAAGTATTCTTAGACAAAAGTGTATTGTGTGCAATGCAAATTTGTTTTTCCTAAATCATTAAATTGTACATTACAACACATGTAGTTTACATTTTTACATGTTTGTCTATGTAAATGTTTGCTTATTTAAATTGTATATTAAGCAATGCAAATTTGTTTATGTTTAAAGGATAAACCAATATTTATAAATATTTGTGGATCCTTGTAATTTGACATGGCATTGCAATGTGTGTCTCTTGTATTGATTATTGGTTTTTAAATATGATGAGTTGTATTTTGTGTTAACTTCTAAATCCTAAAATTTCACATTGTACACATGATATAACACATTTTGTATACATCTAATCTACACGTTTTATAGGTTGTAAACTGTTTACACATTGTATGTGTGTGTTTGTTTATTTAAGATAGTGTGTTTATGCTTGTATTTTGACATGGAAATGTATTCAATATATTTATTGTGTTGACTAGTTTGTTTGAATTATGATAAGTTACAATGTGCTTGGTATATTTATTTATAATTCATACTAGTGCACATTAAACAAGATATAACCACATTTTGTATATACCTATAATTTACACTATGTACACATTGTGCATGTGTGTGTTCCCTTATTTTAAATAGTGTGCTTGAAAAAGCTTGTTTTTTTACTTATGCTTGTATTTTGGAATTGATTATTGACATGGAATTTCTAAATCATAATTCCTACATTACACATAGTATAAAAAAAATTGCATAGATATAATTTATACATTTTACATTTTATGTATATGTATGCGTGTGTTTGGTTTTTGGTTATTGAAAGTAGTAATGTTTGCTATACATGTTTTTATATTTTACATGGAATTGTATTGGGTATGTCTTTTTCATTGATTATTGAATTTGAATTACGTTGAATTTTATTTTGTTTTTTATATTTTAATTTCTAAATCATAACATTATACATTACACATGACATAACACAATTTGTACATGGACGTAAGTTGTACTCTATACACTTTATGGTGTATGTTTGTGTTTGGTTATTTAAAATGGATAATATTATTTGCTATACAATCACAGGTTATCTAGGATAGGATAGGTTTGGTCAGAGTAGCGTAAAGTAGGGTAAACTCAAGTGTCACCACGTTAGTGTATGCTAAGGCGTGTTATGTTATTGTAGGTTTGGCTAGGGTAGGGTAGGGTAGTCTACTCTAAGTTATGGTACATTATTATAGAGTAAGGTAGTTTAGAGTGGGTTAGGGTATTTCTAGGCTAACTTAAGATGGGGTAAGGGTAGAATAGGTTAGATAGTGTAGGGTTATTTTTGATAAAGTAGACTAGGCTAGGTATGCTAAGGTATGGTAGAATAGTTTAGGCTAGGGAAGTGTAGAGTACATTAGATAATGTAGGTTGTGTAATTTATGTTGGGTTAGTGTATGCTAGGATGTGTGTCTTAGTACATATTAGGATAGTAAGTATTGTTAGGGAAGGCTAATGTAGAGTAACGTAGACTAGGCTAGGTATGAAAGGTTAGTTTAGAATATTATATTAGTTTGTGTAGGATTTGATATGGTAGGGTATGACAGACTAGTCTAATTATGGTTTATTAGTCAAGAGTAAAGTAGATTAGAGTAGATTAGGTATCTGTAGGCTAACATTTGGTAGGGTAGGTTTATATAAGATACGGTAGACTAGGTTAGGTCTACTAAGGTAGGGTAGAATAGGTTATGCTAGGGTAGTGTAGAATAGATGGATAATGTAGGGTGTGTAAGGTATCTTAGGTTACTATATGCTAGTTGTTAATGTTGGTTATGCTAGTCTAGGACTGGTAGGGTGAGTTAGTATACAATATCCTAGATTAGGTTGTTAGGTAAGGTTAGTTTAGGGTAGGATATATTAGTTTCTGTGGGACAGGAAACGTTATTGATAATATTGGGTAAGGTAAATTAATGTAATAGAGAAAGTAGTTTAGGAATAGTAGCACTATAATATGTTAGCGTATGGTAGGGGAGGGGACATATAAGTTAAAGTAGCATAGGATAAGGTATGCTTTTATAGATTAAAATAGGGTGGCGTAGAATAGGTTATGCTGGGGTAGTGTAGAATAGATCGATAATGTAGGGTGTGTAAGGTATCTTAGGTTACTATATGCTATATGTTAATGTAGGTTAGGCTAGTCTAGGATTAGTGGGGTGAGTTAGTATACAATATCATAGATTAGGTTGTTAGGTGAGGTTAGTTTAGGGTAGCATACATTAGTTTATGTGGGATAGGAAAAGTTATTGATAGTATTGGGTAAGGTAAATTAATGTAATAGAGAAAGTAGTGTAGGAATAATAGGGCTATGATATGTTCGTGTATGGTAGGGAGGGGAGAGACAGGTTAAAGTAGCATAGGACAAGGTATGCTTTTATACTCAAAATAGGGTAGTGTAGGCTAGTGTATGTAGGATAATCTAGTTTAGCTCAACGTGGTTGTAGATTAGACTAAGTAGGCTAAGTTAAATGAAGCTATGTTAGGCTATTGTAGATTAGGGTAAGGTAGTGGTGCAATATGATAGGGTGGATTACGTTAGATAGGACATGTTAGGTTTATTGTTAAATAGGTTTATGCAGATTAGGCTATAGTAGTTGTGGGGTAGTTTTTAAAATAGGTTAGATTAGAGTATGGTAGATTATGCTAGGGTAGTGTAGAATGGATGGATAATGTAGGATGTGTAACGTATCTTAGGTTACTATATGCTATATGTTAATGTAGGTTAGGCTAGTCTAGGATTGGTAGGGTGAGTCAGTATACAATATCCTAGATTAGGTTGTTAGGTAAGGTTAGCTTAGGGTAGAATATATTAGTTTATGTGGGATAGGAAAAGTTATTAATAGTATTGGTTAAGGTAAATTAATGTAATATAGAAAGTAGTATAGGAATAGTAGGGCTATAATATGCTAGCTAGGAGGGGAGATATATGTTAAGGTAGCATAGGATAAGGTATGATTTTATAGTTTAAATAGGGTAGTGTAGGCTAGTGTATGGATGCCAATCTATTTTTCCTCAATGTAGTGGTAGATTGGACTAAGTAGGATAAACTAAATTAAGTTATGTGAGGATATTGTAGATTAGGGTAACATAGTGGTGAAATATGATATGGTGGATTACATTAGACATGACATGCTAGGTTTATTGTTAAATAGGTTTATGCATATTAAGCTATAGTAGTTGTGGGGTACTTTTTAAAATAGGTTAGGTTCGAGTAGGGTAGATGAAGATAGGGAAGTGTAGTTGTATGCTAGTATAGGGTAGATTTGACTACATTAGGGTATGATAGGATAGATTAAGTTACATAGGGTGGGTTAGTGTATGATAGATGACCCAAGATAGGGTATAGGATAGGTTTGGATAAGATAGTGGCAACATTCATTACTTAAGGTAGGTTGGGGTAAGTTCTGTTAGGTTAGTTTATACTAGAGTGTAGTGTACTAGTGCGGGATAAGATTAGCGATGATAACTATGATAGATGTTTTTAGAGTAGGGTATATTATGTTAAGTAGGAAAGGTTCTCTAGGGTATGATCGATTAGTCTATGTATGCTATACTAGAGTATATTAGGTTTGGTATTATATATTAGGCAAGGTAGGGTGGGATAAGGTGTGCTTGTTTAGTGTATGCTAAAGTGTGTTGTCTTAGTTCAAGATGGGTTGTGGTAGGGTAGGTTAGTCCACAATAGGTTATATTAGGTTAAGTAGGTAAGGTCACACTAAGGTAGGATAGATTAATGTTTATGATAAGCTAGGTTTGATTACGTTAGTTGAGGTAGGTAAATCTACAACATAGTATATTAGGCTAGATATGTAATGCTAGGGTAGGATAACTTCAACTAGAGTAGTGGATGGGAAGTATAGAGTAGAGTAGATAGGGTAGCTTATGCTAGGATATGCTAATGTATAGTAGGTACACGTGAGATAAGATAGGTAGTGTAGGAAAATCTATGTCAGATTAGGCTAATTAGGATATCATAAGGTAGTGGTGGGATATGGTAGGGAGAGGTAGGGTAGTTTACCCTATGATAGGGTAGGTTGGGATATGTATACCATATTTTTATTAGGATATAAGTCTATTTATTCCAATTTATAGTAGTGGCAAGGTATTGTTAAGTTTAGGCTAGAGTAGAGTAGGTTAGATTACACTAGGTCGAGGTATGGTGTGGTAGATTAGGAAAGTTAGGGGCTAAGCCGTGTTTTTATTATGTATGTTATTTTGTATTATGTTAATGTAGGTTAGTATAGAGTATGGCATATTAAATTAGGAAGGTGTATAACATATTGTATGCTATATTAAGTTGTTGTCTAAGATATTCTATTGACAGATTAGTCTACGATAGGGTCTATTAAGATATGTTGAGTATGATCATATTAGTAAAAATAAGGGATAAGGGTTGTTAGGATTATGCATTAGATTATATTATTCCAGAGTATGGTAGATTAAATTAGGTAGTAAGGCTAGTATATGGTGGGATAAATTTATTTGTATACGATATACTAGGCTATTAGTAGTCCAAGGTAGGGTCCATTAGGTTCGGTAGGGTATGATAATATATGATAGAATAGAATATAGAATTAATATCATAGTAAGGTAGGATAACATTAGTAAGTGTGCATGTAGGATAATGGAGATTCGGTAAGGTAAAGTAAGTTATGATAGGATATGGTAATGTATCGTAAGTCATACTAGGACACATTACTAATTTAGTATAATAAATGGTAGTTTAGTTTATAGTAGAAGGGATAAGATAGTTTAGTCTAAGCTGGTCATAAATTAGACTATGTAGGTTAAGGTGGATAAGGATAAGTATTTTAGGGTAGGTTAGTAAATAGAGTTTGAAGGAAATGGTGGAATATAGGGTTAGGGAGATATATCTATGTACACTAACAATATTATTGGAAAGTTAGTGTCAAGATATTGTTAATTCTAAGTTAGGGTAGAGTATATTAGATTATAGATAAGGAAATTTAGGGTAGGGGATGTTAAGTTTACAATTAGTCTATTAGTTGAAAAGATTCACCCACCTACTCATTCCCTAGGATGGGGAGGAGTCATTCAATCTTTCAATAAGGGGGCTATGGGACCCAAGAGAACCTTAGCTTGTCAAAAACACATTAATTTAGGTCATACAAATAATAAATATAGATAAATTGTAGTGTAATTGCTTTAGAAGGACATTTGGAGGTTCATGGAAACCTTGGGTGGCTAGATTCTTCCTTACACATGTCATGACTTAACCCTAAATTCAAAATTATGAGTGGTTGAATATTCTTGGTAGGTAAAGAGGTGTCAAATAACATATCATGATACCAAGGATTTTAATGGGTTAGGAGTAACTCCCCATAGAAGAGGAAGAGTCTAGGAAGAAGCTAGGTTCCATTCGGAGAGATATTCCATATGTTTTATGACAACAATGATGAAAGATTCTATGACAAGTCAGGCCTAATTGCAAACCTTATTGCAGAACTTTAACAATATGACATGTCAGGGATAAAAATATCCTCCAAGAGGGAGCACTTGGGGCTATGTGGAAATAAATTGAATTTGGAGGAAGATGAAGGGTTGAGGACAAGGACAAGTGTCATGCAGGTTACTAAACATCAAGGATGAGTTGGAGGAAGCCTATGGGAGTCAGTTCAAACTTGGAGGACCTTATGAGGGTTATAAAAATATTTCATGAGGAATGATAATATATTTTGATCATTTTGAGATTTTCCTTTGGCATTTTGGAAAACACTAGTTTGTCCATTGTATGATGAGTGCTCATTACCCTGCTAATGAGTAAAATTTGAGAGAGTGAGATTCTGATCAAAGTTGGATTTGGGAGATGCCACCTTGACCTATAATGTGGATCTTAATGGAGTGGTTTTACCTTATATAGGAGTTTTCTACTATTCATGGCCCATATATCCTCCAATTCTCTCAATCCTTACTTCAATATTTCCATATTTCTCTATGATGGTGCACCTATTCAAATTGTGGTTGCACCCCATCGAGTCCATTTGATTCCCAAGCATGTGTGAATTATTTATGGCTATAAAATATGTATTCCATCCTCTTTGTAAGTCAAAATAAGCAGAAATGCATATGCATATGTCCACATTTCCAAGCTTTGTTGTGACTAGTTTCCATGTGTTGATTTTCCATTTCGATGGAGTTGTATATTTGATGTATGTTGCGACTTGGATCTCATTTTTTATGTTATTAGTGAGCTATTAATACATTTTTAGCGGTGCATATTCATTATTATCTATTATGAACCATTACATGCACCATTTGTGAGTCAAATTTGATCTTCTATATGTCATTTCTCTTAATCAAATATCATTGATTTTATGCATTCGAATATGAATATTTACACCTTTATTGCAGAACTATTAACCATACAAAATGAAAATAATTGAATCCTAATAAGAGTACCCATACTATTTTTGACAATTTAGGAGGGTCACATAGGATTTGGAGAGACATTTCTGCTCACACCCTAGGGGGAATTCCACCACAAATTACTAGTAATTTTACCATTTTTTCCATTGTTCCCAAATAATGTTGCATATGACTATAACCTGTCATAAAGGTATAAGAGAGTAAATTTATTGGTACTAATACTCCCCATATCAGTGCCTACCAAATTTGACACCCTTTTGTGACATTCGAATCCCCCATAGTCAAAACTAGACAAGGCATTTTTTTCCCAAATTCTGACTTTGTTGGGATTTTTGAATTGGGTCATTATAGTGGTATTAGAGTATAATCTTGGCACCTATTAGAGATATATTTTCATGTTTCCTGATTCTTACCTCCCTCCTTTTGAAACTGATACTGGAGACCTTAACAGTGAAAGGGAAGGATGTGGAGAAGTTAGTTCTTTCTACAAGGAGATTAATACAAAACTAGGACTAGGAGATATGCATGACAAAGAAAATAATGAGGATATTAGAAAATTCATTAAGGAATCTCTTAAAGGAATGACAAAAATTTTTATGCAATGTTTTGAATTATTTCCTATCCAACTTGGTCAGCACCCAAGAGTAGTAATAGTTCACCCCATGATGACAAGAAGACCCATGGGTAAGCCATTTTTTTTAAGACTGTACCTCATAACCGACTGCATGAGTTAAAAAAAAAATAATGGACCTGAAATTCCTAATTTTTTAGAGTCCAAATAATTCCCTTACACTACTTATGATGTGAGAGAAGCAAAAAATGATTGGAAGCAACTAAGTGATGAATGTAGGGAAGTTCTACCTTTCGATTAGTTTATTAGAGCCCCTATTAAATTTAAGAAAGGAGGAAATGAGAATATTACACCTCCTCTTAATCATGAATTAATGTAAACCATGGGAAAAGTAACTATTCCTTCCTTTGATGGTTCCTCACAAATGTCTGCTAGTGCTTGGTTGCAAAACTTAAGTTTGTATTTTCAGTTAAATCCTATAGTTGAAGAAGTTGCATTGAAAATGGCCATTTTGCATATTAAAGGGGAAGCTCGTGACTGGTGGTTCGATGGTATTAGAACCTTGGTACTTGTCATATTTTATCTTATGAGGTTTTTCCCAATGCATTAATGGATATATTTTTGGCCTTGTCCCAAAAATATCACTGAATTGAGAGGATTCATTGGAATTTGCAGCTACTATAGAAAATTTCTTAAGGGGTTCTCCTAACTCACATAAAATCTCAATGATTTGACAAATAAATATTCTTTCCAATTGCATGAAGGGGATGAAAAATATTTCCAAATAATGAAATAGGTAATAATAAACTGTCCTATTATATCCTTGCCTAATTTTTCTAAACCATTTGTCTTGAAATGTGATGCATCAGGAGAGGGCATTGGAGCAGTCCTAAAACAAGGAAAACACCCAATAGATTTTAAGAGTAGGAAGATACAGCCACATGAAAATATTTACTCCATTTATGATAAATAAATGCTAGTCATCATGCATGCTTTTATCAAGTTTAGATAATACTTGGTGGGAAACAAATTTGTGGTCAAAACTGACCATAACAACTTAAGTTACTTCCTCACTCAAAAAGATCTAAATCAAAGGTAGAAAAAGCGGGTCACTAAGATTCAAGCATTTGAATTTGATATTGAATATGTGAAGGACAAAAATAATGTGGTATCTGATTCCTTATCTAGAAGACCTTCTAATTCTCTAATGTATGTAGCATAAAATTATAAAGCCACATTAGAACTAGAGTATGCCAAGGATAAGTTTTATTGTGAAAATTTTTATGGGAATAACCATGATGATAGGTATAAGGTGTTGGAAGGAATCATATAATAAAAATATATAATCTATTTTCTCCCTAGTTCGAGTTTGAAGGAGAACATTTTAAAGAAAGCTCACGATTCTCCTCTAGCTCGTCACCCTGGTTTCTTCAAAACATAGTGACTATTGAGGAAAATATTCTCATGGAAAGGGTTGAATGATGATGTTATAAATTATGTTAATGAATTCCCCACATGTCAAAAAAATAAAGTGGAACACACTCATCCAGCTGGTCTCTTACATGCCTTGACTATTCCATAACAAAAATGGGAGAGCATTTCCATGGACTTCATCATTGGTTTTCCCAAAGTATTTGGTAAGGATTGTGTATTTCTAGTGGTGGATAGGCTCAATAAATTTACATATTTATTTTCTATTACTACCAATTTCACAACCGCACAAGTGATTGAACTATTTTTAAAATAAGTTTTCATATTTCATGGGCTTCCTAAGAACATTATTAGTGACAGAGATAACATATTTTTGATGCATTTTGGAAAGAAATCTTAAAAATGGTGGGGAAACATTTGACACCTAAAAAAAGCTATAATCCACAAATTGATGGCCAAAAAAAGAGGGTGAATCATTAGTTCGAAGGATACTTAATAAACTATGGTAGTGGGAAGCAAAAAACATGGATAAAATAGTTGCATTTGGCTGAGTTTTGTTACAATACTACTTTTCAAAAGTTCATTGGAATGTCTCCTTTAACAAAAATTTATAGTTATGATGCATCCAATTTTATTGAACATATTTTTGGTGATAGTAGAGCTCCAAAGGATAAGGATTGGACTGAATAAAGAAAAGAAATTTTGAAGGTTTTGAAATATAACTTGCAGGTTTCTCAAAATCATCAAAAACAATATGCAGACCAACATAGAGTGGAGAGGCATTTACAAGTGAATGAATTGGTTTATTTGAGGTTGAATCCCTACAAAAAATCCACCATAAATGGTAAATGTTCAAAAAGTATCAAACCAAGGTTTTATGGTCCCTACAAACATATTCGAAAGGTTGGAGAAGAGGCCTATGCATTGGAGCTTCCCATGGGAAGAAAACTTCATAATCTATTTCATTTTTCATGTCCAGCTCTTTTATTCACATGGTTAAGATTCATACCTTTGAGAGGCTTATATTAAATACCTTGGGTCGATAGTAGCATGATCATCTCTTTCTATTGCTTGAGTTGTGCAAGACCTTGACACACTTCATATGACATTTGCTGAAACATAGATCCACTTTGTATTTTTGTGGCTATGATCAATTATTTAGCATCAATCCCAGTTGTTCATTTGTGTCCATGACTCCTTTATATTTGGCATGGAAAATTTTTTCATATTGTGTGATCATTATAGTTACATCAGTTATACACATGTTGGATATGTTAGGATTTATAATCCTCCCTTGTCCAAACTGTTCTATGAGATTATATTTGCCTAAATTAGAATTCATTCAGTTATTATTGGGTCCACTAGTACCATTGGGTCCACTCGGGATAATGGGTCCACCTATACTAGTCACTAGAGTGTGGGGAACATAGATAGAGGTTAAATACAACTAATTGCACCTTCAAGCATCAGTTTATGTTCCTCCTACACCAATCCCTACAATTTAGGAGCCAATGGGAGTGTCGTCACCAACCTCCTTCACATGTTGGTAGTTGGTAACTAGTCAAGCTAATATTTTCTCTAGTTACATTCAGTTAGATGTCCTCCAATTTAGTTAGCATCGATATTGCATGGTTTCATGTGGGAAGGTGTTAGTTCTCACCTACTTCTCACCCACTAAATCAGTTCAACTAGTTTAACTAATTATAACGAATAGGTAGACTGAATTAGACATATGGAGTTAGCCTAGTGAATTTCCATAGTGATTTAAACACTTCTAGTTAGCTAGTCAGTCATGTTGAGTTGGTAGATTCAAATCCTATCCACATGATTTGAATTCTCCTTTATGTAACACTGTTGTATATTTTTGGGATTAATGGAGTTTATACTATAATTATATTGAGAAATTCATGCATGTTTCCTATGATATTTGTTTCGTTTAGTGGTTATAATTCATTCCTTTTCACTGCAAACAATTAATAATCTAATATAAATCATTTCTTTAATATCAATAAAATATTAATTCTAACATGGTATGAGATCCTCGTCAGGAAATATTCAAGTCTATATACTCTCCATTGTACACCAACAGTAGCCAGGTTTCGACAGAAGTCTCGCAAGGAGTTCCTTGATTCCTCTGAATTAATTCAGAGTGGTGGTGTGGGTGTGACAGACCTTTAAAAAGTGTACATTCCGAGAGGGAATTATTGATTCTCACATAGTGAGAATTTCTTTGGTTTTGCAGTAATATTTTACAAGTACAAATTCATATGGATTCGAGATTATCAGTTCCTCTTCTTACTCCATCCACAAGATATTCAAAATGGAAGTTGAAGATGATTTCATCTCTAAATAGACAAGGTCTTCATGAGGGATATATTGGACTTGGTAAAGGATATTATGAATACTGAGAATGACTAGATAAATGACGACAATAGAGATTTTGGATAAATATGTCTGGCCTTTTCTCCAAGCTTGCACTATCTTCTTCACTCTGTTGAATAACCAAAGGATCTCTAGACAAAATTTGATAGAACCTTTGGAAAGAACAATGAGGATCATTATAGAAATTTGGAGAGCACACCCGACACCACAAGAGTTATTTATTCAAAATTCATGGCCTCTATTATCTCTGATGAAGTTATCCAATATGAAGAAGAAAAAGAATCTTCAACACAATCAATTCGAATTGAAGAAAGTCTCCTTGGAGTGACTCCTCCTATTGCTCCAGACGCTTATGAGATATCTGATATATATTATTCTCATATGGCTGATCCAAAATAATACATTCGAATCTCTATTACTGAAGAAAAACTCCCCTTCCATTATATGAAAAAATTCTCCAGTGATTCTTCTATTTTAAATTATGTGCATAATTTATCGGTGATTGTTTGAGAAAATAAATAGGAATTTGATTTCTATATATGTTATGATGTTTATGGTGTGAAAAAACGTTATAATTTGGATATTTTGGAAATAATATTATATTTTAGGAGAGATACATTCACTCTCATTGATCTAGATCTTCCATCTAATTCCTACATGATTGCATTCACCAAAACTCAGAATTTTGAAGAAACAGAAAATTGTGCATCTACTATCTTAGTGGAGCTCACTCTTGGATCTGATATGAACTTATTTAGATTTGATATGATATTATTTGGATATTATATGATATTATTTGGTTAAATTTTTATGTTTCAAGAGCTTCTATTCATTCTTGTAGCTATTCTCATCAATTTTGGTGTGAAGAATCAATTACCACAATTGTCCTTCGAAATTGATGCTGGTGAATTGATGTCAGTATTATTTTATGAGTTTTCTGATATTATATTTTGTGAATATTTGGATATTTTTCAATAAATATCATACTTTAGAGGTGATCCATTCACTCTCTTTGATCTTGAGCTTCCAACAAATTCCTACATGATTGCATCCACCAATATTCAGAATTTTGTTGGAAAATGAGAAGATTGTGCATCTACCATTTAGGTGGGCTACTTGGAACCATTGTTCCACACTCTTGGATATGATATGATATATTTGTTTCATTTTTTAAGGTTCAATATCCTCTAATCATGATTGTGGTTTTTCTCATCAATTTCGGCGTGAGAAATCAAGTAACACAATTCTCCTTCGAAATTGATGCTTGTGAATTGATGTCAGTATTATTTTATGAGTTTTTTGATATTATAATTTATGGATATCTGGATATTTTGGAAATAATTTCATATTTCAGGAGTGATCCATTCACTGTCATTGATCTTGAGCTTCCTGGAAATTCATACATGATTGACTGCACTAATAATTAGAGTTTTGAAGAAGGAGAAAATTATGCATCTAACATATCGGTGAAGAAACTAGATTTTTTCCACACTATTGAATCTTATATGAAATTATTTGGATATGATATGATATTATTTTACTCAAGTTTTAAGTTTGAGGAGATTTCAATAATGTTTGTAGTTGTTCTCATAAATTTTGGTGTGAAAAATTAAGTACGGCAAGTCTCCTTCAAAATTATTGCTGGGGATTTCATGTCATTCCACACTCTTGAAAATGATATGATATTATTTGGTTAAAGTTTTAATTTCCAAATATCCTCCGTTCATGCTTTTAGTTGGTTGCATCAATTTTGTTGGGACAAATCAAGTACCGCAAGTCTCCTTCATACTTGTTGCTAGAGATTTGATGTTAGTTTCCTATTATGAGCTTGCTGATATTATAGTTTGTGAATAATTGGATATTTTTGAAGTTTTATCATATTATGGAGCTCAATCATTCTCTCTCCATAGTCCCAGATCTTCTCTACCTATCTATTTTCTAACATGCTCATTTCCTCACAAAACTAGTAAAGATGGAGACATTATGCATTCACCTGGACACTTGATCCTAACACTTGGGGCTGATTTTAACTAACATGGTTAGATGTTCAAGGATGCAATATATCAGTTGCTTGAGATTTCCTCAAATGGTTCAAATTCTCAAGAACTTTTTCTCTCTTATCTGTTGATTTTAATTGGTCTACATGGGTCCAGTTTCCATCTAGTAGTTGCCTATATTTCTGATTCAGTTGAGCATATTATTATTCTTCCAATGAGGAATATTCCTCCATACATAATGGTTTAGTTGGAGTTTCACATGCATAGTCTCAGGATGCTTCTTCACAGAAGAACCAAGAGTGTGGAACAATGGTTCCAAGTAGCCCACCTAAATGGTAGAATTTAGAATTTATTAAGATTTTTTTTTATTCTTTTAGATTGTATATGGGTGGCTTTTATCCTTGTTTCCAAGGCCCCTAGTATTCTAAGTTAGGATTCAAGGGGGGTGTTAGGATTTATAAATCTCTCTTGTACAAATTGGTCTATTATATTATATTTTCCTAACATAGGAGGAATTTAGCTCTTATTGTGTCCACTTGGGCTAATGGGGCCACCTAAACCAGTCACTAGAGTGTAGCGACCATAGATAGAGGTTAATTGCAACTGACTACAACCTTATGCATTAGTTTATGTGCCTCTTAGACTAATCCCTATAATTTAGGAACCACTAGGAGTGTCGGCACCAACCTCCTTTAGTTGTTGGTAGTTGGTAACTAGTCAAGCTAAGATATGCTCCAGTTACATTTAGTTAGATTTCCTCTAGTTGATTTAGTGATAGCCTTGCATGGCTGCATGTGGGAAGGCGCTAGTTCTCACCTACGTCTCGCATACCACTTCAATTCAACTAGTTTAACTGATTATAAATAATAAATAGACTGAATTAGACATCTGGAGTTCTCCTAGTGAACCCCAATAGTGATTTACACACTTCTAGTTAGCCAGTAAGTCAAGTTGAGCTGGTCTATTTGAATCCTATCCACATGATTCAAATTATCCTTTATGTAATACTATTGTATATTGCTAAGTATAATTAGAGTATAAACTTTATTAATCCCATTAGTATACAATAATTTTACATAAACTAGAATTCAAATCATGTGAATGGGATTCGAATCTACCTACTTAACATGAATGGTTGTCTAACTAGAAGTGTCTAAATCACTATCAAAGTTCACTAGGCTTACTCCATATGTCTAATTTAGTCTCTATATTAGTTATCCTCAGCTAAACTAGTTGAACTAATGTGGTAGGTGAGAAGTAGGTGAGAACTAGAACCTTCCCACATGTATCCATGCAATATTGATGCTAACTGAACTAGAGGACATATAACCTAATGTAACTGGAGCATATCTTAGCTTAACTAGTTACCAACAACCAACAATTGAAGGAGGTTGGTGCCGACATTCCTAGTGGCTCCTAAATTGTATGGATTGGTTTAGGATGCACATAAAATAATGCATGAATGTGCAGTCAGTTGTGTTAAACCTCTATTTGTGTTACCCACACTCTAGTGAATGTTATAGGTGGTCCCATTAGCCCTAGTGGACCCAATGGTACTAGTGGACCCAATAATAACTAAATGACTCCTAAGTTAGGAAAATATAATCTAATAGACTAGTTTGGACAAGGGACGATTATAAATCCTAACATCCCCCCAGAGTCCTAAGTTGGACAATCGTGGGCCCTAACAACAAGGCCAAAAGTCACCCATATACAATATAAAAGAATAAAAATTGTTGATTGACATGTATCCTCCTGTATCTTTATGGTGATCATTTGTATATTGACATGTATATTTTGGAGATCAATTTGTCTAGCATTTATCTCTCTTTCAGGTACCTTCGTTCGAGCCTACGATCTTATATTCTTAAGTCTCTTCAACTCCTTGTCTTAATCATTTCCTTTTTTGTAATGTATTTTAGGTATCGTCTTACCCTATAACCTCATACATTAGGGGGGAATTTGTTATACCCTAAAATGGAAGTTCTCTATCAGTAAGGACATTTTACATATTTTTTTCGCATGACAACATTTCCATGGCGACACCTCATGAAAGCTACTGTGAGTCACTCAAATAAATCCTATGGATGTAAGGCCCATATATTTATTTATGTAACTCTGTTTAACCTCTTTTATAAACCATTGGAAATATATTAGACTAGGAAATAACTTCCTAGAAGACATCAACACTAGAAAATGATTATAAATACCCTGAAAAAGTGTTTTTTTGGCCCATTTGTAAGTTTGTAGAAGGAAACGTGTGTTTCCCTCATAACTTTGTAGAAGGAAACTCACATGTATACCCTGAAGTGGTGAAAAAATGTCAAAAAGTGTAAAATTTTCAAAGTATGGGTGGTTTTGGAAGTTCTCCTTCGGTTGTAACTTATCCATTTTCGATCCTAAATCTTCAGAATACTATATAATAGAGGGAGAGGGGTCCATGAAGGGGAAGTTATCCTTTAGCATTGTTACACTAGTGACATTGACACTCACATCCCTATTGTAGAAGAAAGTTTCCTATGGCTAGGGTTCAAGATTCCATCAACATACTGGGGTTGAAAGAGAGATGCATATAGTTCTACAAGTATATAAACACAAGTTTAAAATATTAGAATGGTTCATACCTTATTCAAATGAAGGTTGATCCAAGTATCCCTTCAATCCTCTTCTTGCTTATCTTTCTCCAATAGACCTGCAAAACAAATTATACCTACCTCGAACCAATATGAATAAATGTAATGCAATTCTAATCAAGGCAATATGAAAAACTAACCTAATTACCATTAACATCTGATCACAAACATAAGTATAACCTACATTAGACAGTGGTTTGGGAAGAATAGGGCCATCACATATTTATTAAACATGGAAGAAGTACGGGTATGCCTTCTCCAAGTCAGGAACCTCATGAAACCTTGATTTGGTTTTGTTACTTCTCTTCTATAAGGAACTCATCCTCCAATCTCTGCAACATAAGGAGATAGCTTCTAGGGAAAATGTGGGGGGAATGAGAGTCCCAATTCCTACAACATAACAAAGCAAAATTTCAAGCCCCTTCTCATGGACCTATCTACCTATATTTATACCTTTCTGAAGATATAGGGTTGAATAAAAAGTAGTTACAACCAAAGGAGTCAGTTGTATAACCACCCAAACTACCCAAGATTTGAGAAAAATCCATTTTTGATATATATAGTACATATTCGTGGGTTACAATGAAAAAAGTGGAAAATGCAGAGAGATAATAATGGGTTGCAGTAACAAGATTGATGAATAAATAGGTATTCATGGGTAGTATGAAGGCAAGTCATGAGTACATAGGTGAAACTCGTGGGTACCATGTAGTTAAAGTCATGAATAGGTCAAATATGCTCATTTTTAGGGTACTTCCTGGAAAGTTTTTATAACTTAGTTACCTTTACAAAAGTGCAAAGAAGAGGTCAAATGGAGTTACACTGACTCTATATATGGTTCATCCAAGTTAGGTGTTTTTTCAGTGACTTTCAGCAACTTTTCTAAAGTGTCTTCATGGAAGTGTCAACATGCAACAAAATCATGAGAAAGTGGGAACATGAAGAGAGTGTGTAATTTAGGCTATAACAGATTCCTCCTAATGTATTAATTTAGAGGGGAATATGATAGATGAAACACATTATAAATGAAACAACTAAGTATGGAGAGAGCAAAGAATCCAAGATCGAAAAGGATTGAATAGAGGTACCTGAAAGAGAGATAAATGTCAGACAAAACTTATCTCTGGGACATACAGTTCTATATAAAAACCATCTCCATAAGGATACAGGAGTATCCAACATGTTCATAACTAATGTAACTTTCATGGTCAAAAAATATGAAAAAAGGTGCCATATCAAATCTAAAGGATTCATGGCCCCAAGTGAACAAGGTGGATCCATGGTCAATAATCGATCATAGACAGAACAATTCAAGGTGGATCTATGTCTTAGAAAATGTCATATGAAGTGTGACAAGGTCTTGGGCAAATCAGTAAATAGAAAACATGAATATGCTAATGTCATGACAAGGACTTCAACCCAAGCCGCCCAAAGGTACAAATCCTTACCATGCGAATAAAGGAGCTAAAGTCAAACATGGAGGAAACTCTTCGATTACCAACCATTAATGAGTACTTTTAACAAATGTGTTGGAAACCACCATTAACGAAAATGGTACCCAAGGTACCTAGTACATTATAACAAGTGTGAATACAAGAACTTGAAGTCGAAAACTTGAAGAATCCATTGAGTAAGAAATAGTAAAATATTCCTACTACCCAATAGCGAGGGAAATTTCCACTTATGATTGCAATCTACAAGTTACTGTTATAAACTCTAAATCTCATTCCAAAAACAAGAGGTGTTGACGTCGATAGGAAGAGATCCATTGAAAAGAGTGAATCAAGGAAACTTTCATCATCCAACATGAGGTAAGTCGAATACTAAGTGGATCTGAAATTGGTACAAAATTTTATGACAAGGACTACCAAAGACATAATGCAATGAACTAACACCAGGGAATGGCCGACACAAAAGGTCAAGGAAACTGTAGAATGGCTGAAAAAGGTTTATCCTTGAACAATGAGAATGGAATAGAAAGTGACTTAGGAATATTTTGACACAAAGAGACCAAGGATGCAACTCTGCAATGTAGGATAAACTAAGAAATTCCCCATATAATTGGAAAAGAGACCAACTAGAGGAGTGAAAACTATGGATTGGGATAAGGTCAAAAACTGAGACCCAACAGTTGATAGACTCAAAAATCGTGCTTTTTTCAAGGAGACAAGACTTTATTCCATGATGTAAAAACATCTGAATGAAATTCCCTTCCCTCTTTCTTGTAATAGTTTAATGAATCCAAGAAAGCAAAATCGGGAGCTTCTTCATTTTTTACAAGCTTGAAGAAAAAACATAAGAATGTTTGATAAAGAAATGATTCATGGATTTTATGAGCCTAAATTAGTGGATGCTCGATAGTGTTTTCATATTTTTGAGAGTTTGAAAACTACAAAGAAGATGCTAGGGGATCCGTTTCTGTAAAGTTAGTCTCCTAAGTCCGAAAAAGCATAAAAAAATCCAAAGGAGAACTCTCTTAGCTTAAGTGAACTAAAGTATTCCTTTTTCGTAGTTGGTCAATAAGGTCGAAAAAACCATTAAACTATCACCATACTAACACTTTGTCATAAGCAAGAAGAATGCTCACTCAAAAACTGTTAAACTATCACCATACTAACACTTTGTCATAAGCGAGTGTGAAGGAAATCAAGATCACTCAAAAAGTTCCATTTATTTACGAGAATGGCATACACAACAATAAACTCGATGCTTTCTTCTTAGGTTTTAGTGAGCAGGACAAAGACATAAAGTACGCTCGAAATATTTTCATGTTTAGGTCCAGAGCACGAAAAAGAGAAAACTAAGCTTATACTGGGGGTTCCTTTTCCATAATTTTAGTCCTTCAGGTCTGAAAAAGAGATAAACTTATTCCTGAAGATACTATTCTCAATTCCAAAGAAAAGAGAGTGTTCCTTTCTCGTAAATAATATACATGGTCCGAGAAAAAGATAACCTACCACCAATGCAAATGACTTTTCAAATTACCTTAACGAGTCTGAACAAACAAGTTTACTCGGCAATCTAGTCAATTTTAAGGAATAAGATGAGTGCTTAAAGACAACTCCATATCTTTCCTATGAATATTTAAAGAGTCTGGAAAAGACAAATTGTGGGATCCTTACTGTTTTTAATGAGCCCAAAGGAGAGCAGAAAGAATACTCTAAACGTGAGGAGATGAGTGTCAGAGGAAGGAGAAACTAGTTGCAAGGACAAGGAAGGAACTTAATCATAATGCAAGGAATATGGGAAGGATAAAGACACTCAAGGAATGTCTCCTCAAGGAAAAGGGTGTCAAGTTGCAAAGGCAAGATGATACAAAGTGGAGTGATAATGAGAGGAGAGATGAAGGCTTATATAACGACTTAAAAGAGTGGAAGCTAACATCATGCTCATAAGCACGAGAAGGGTACATTAAAATGAAACTACAACTTGAATAACAAGGTGAGGCCAATAAATAGTCACGAATCCAACTAAAAATCCATCTCCATGAAACAACAAAATCAAGATCATATTCAAAAGAAAATATTCGATGCAGGTCACTTTTGCATAAACACATGTCACTTTACTATCGTATACAAAAGGGGTAGTCAAGGAAGAATGAACCAAAGATGACTCTATAGTGCCAAGATCCGAGGTTTTATTATCAATAAGATCAAACTCAAAAGAAAATAAAAAATCAACAAGGGAGATCGAGTCTGCGGGAACAAACTTAGTATCACAAGAGTTGACAAATCAATAAGAAAAATCAAACTCATCAGGATGAGTAACTTGCTGATCAAAGGGAGTGTCTGAATACTCAAAAAGACAAACAGAAGAAGGTCAATCAACAGAAATATCAGGATTATTAATAAAGTCAGGTTTAGACTTAGTCACAACTAAACAAACATCCAAAAGAAGGTCAGATTGTATCAAATAATCTATGAATACTTCATTAGAAGGAAGTAGACCATACTAGATAAGAAACATATCTAAACTTTCAAATGGATCAAGAGAGTAGAGAGTGAGATCCAAAGTCTATATAGGGTGGATCACGTGGTCAATTTTTGGGACCAAGTCCTAATAAGTTAAACATGAACATAGAGGATTCTCCTTAGTATCAATTGAAGGTGAGGGATATGAGACCACATAGATCACCCATGATGGCGTAGTGTCTATCGAGACACTAGGAATCAATAAAGGAAATACCTGGTCTCTAGTTGGGTTAGGATTGAGATCAAGAAAATCCAACTGATCAATAGTGCTAATTTATTTTCCATGATTAAAGTACATCACACGAAATAATGTTGATACAAAAGCCTACATGGCATATACATAATCACACCCAAGGAGCATATTGAAGTCCAAGGTGTCTTCTATCACCGTGAAATAAACTAAAACAGCCTTCCCACCCAAAGTAACAAGGGTTTGAGTGAGAATTCCCAAGGCTATACTAGTTCTTCTATCAGATTCTAGTAACTAAGTAGCTTTTGAAATAACGCTGGAAGACCCCATGCCTCACCAACCACAACAAGACAAGATACTAACTAAGGCTCCTTCATCAACAATACAATGAGCAATCCTGTATTTTTCAACATCAACCTTTATTTAGAAAGGTGCATAAGAAGGAAGGAGTGACTCAACTAGGCTATCCCAATAAAAGGAATAAATACGAGAGCTTTGTGGGGATTCATATGAAGTAAGGCCAGTTCACCTTTGTTCATTAAGTTCTGAACTGGAAGTGAAGAAAATGTGACTAGTAGACATTTCACTCTCCAAAAGAAGACTAGGATTGATCGACGATGGAATCAATTCAACCACTTCGTGAAAGTCACTCTCCAAAAGAAGAGTGGGATTGCCCAAATATGTCCTTGGTTTAATCGCATGGTAAATGTCACTCTCTGAAGGAAGAGTGGGATCGACCAAATTTGAGATTGGTTTGACCAATTGATCAACAAAAGGTTGAGTAGGTTGTTGAGAAGCATCAGGTTGTTCAATAACAATATATTTTTGAGTCTAATACCACACTCATTGTACCTCTGTGATAGCAAGGCACTGGTGAGTAATATTATCTCCCTCACATAGATTACAAGGGAACTTAAGTATTCCTTTTGAACGACCAGTTTTATAAATGGTGTCAACATGACTGATAGTGGCTGATTGTTTTCTCTCATCATGACCTATAGAGGTTGAGATTTTTCCCAAAGCATGACATGCATAGGCTAAGAGACTGGGTCCAACATGTGATGTAGAGGTTGGATGGGTAGGATCAACATGCTTCACATATATTGAACGTGTGTGCCCAACATAATCTGCATAGGATAGGTGGTTGGGTCCAACATGGCCTATATAGGTTGGACTGAAAGGTTCAACTTGACTTGTAGATATTAAACAAGTGCCCTCAGCATGATCTACAGAGGCTGAGTCACTAGATCCAACATGACCTATAGAGGTTGGAAAGGTCCCAACACATGATCAGTAGAGGTTGGATGGTGAATATCATCTTGAATTGCAAAGGTTGAGTGCTTATATCTAACATGACCTGAAAATATTGGATAGGTTCCCCCAACATGAACTGCAGAGGCTAGGTGGTGAGGTTCAACTTGACCTACAGAGCTTGAACAGGTGCCCCCTTTATTTTGAGTCTTATTCCTATAATTCATTCTTCTACTCCTTTTAGATTGTCGATTAATAGTATGATTACTTTCATCACATGAGGTAGAAGGAGGGGGGGAAGCTACTACAGGTGAAGGGGAAGCATTTTTTTGATGCCCTTGATATAAGGATCTTACTTGAGAAGCATCAGGAGCATTCAGGATATTTGGAGTGGAAAACAACCACACCGGTATCCCTAGGGTGAATCCAGGTAGATTCAAGGTGGTGATCAAAGTAACACCACCATTCCTTATCAGAGGAATAATATAAGGAGTCCCTAGTGAGGGGGTCTCCCGTTTGGTGTCCATAGGGGTGTTAGCCATAGTTTCGAACAAGAAGACAAATTATGAGGTTGACAGGAAACCAACACTACAAAGAACATACCACTAGCAAAAAATACCTAATTATCAAGTGAGGAAAACAAAGAGTCCTTCCAAAGGAAATTATGGGATGATGAGGGCCCAACAATAACCAGTAATGCAAGGAGAGTAGTTACTTGGTGTCGCATGAATATTTATCTGGGTGCAAGCACTAGAATCACCCAATCACCCTCCCAAATTGTCAAACAAGGTTACCTTCCAAGTCTACACTAGGATCACTATAAATAACCTTCCAATGCCACATGTCTTAATATCTTGGCAGCCAATATACTAAGGATACCAAAATCACAGAGAAAGTCTGACGAAACAGTCATTAGTCTAGCCAATGCACATGGCCAGGGTAGCTATGCCAGAAACCCAAGTTGTACCAGGAACCACCACATGCCAAGAGAAGGTACTAGGTGAGTCTGCAAATGTGAAACAACTCAGGTGTATTCTTTACTGAGAAGCAAAGGGGTATCTCCAACAACTCAGCATCGCACGGCCTCGTTCTTGACTCTTGTGTGAGAGGATATTTCCCATGTCTTTCTCAACGAATTTGGATTTACTAAAAGGTAGGCCACTATGTTTGAGTTTGAATTTTTGGGTAGTTAAAATATCCCTAACCCAAAACATTATTCTAAACTAGTGTGTGTTGTCCCTAGAAAAGAAACAGTTACTAACATATTTTAGATATTAAATGTTTATTTTAAGGGGTTGTTGATTACTCAAAGGGGGCGGTGAAGATGAAACCAATAGTGTTTTGACTCAAAGTTGAAACAAGATGACTAATAAAAGTGAAATGAAAGGCAAAAAGAAAAACTATTCTCTTTTTTTTCATATAGAAACTTTAAAGCCACTAAAGAACAACTTCTTTTTTCTTTTTTCAAAAACAATAATACACCATACAATTTTGACTAAAACCCTAATCTACATGCATATAAAAAAACATGTGTTCTTTTTCTTTTTCTTTTATTAATGCAAAATAAAAAATGATCCTATCAACTAATGCAAGAAAGTAATGTAAGCAAAGCAAATAGACAGCTACTCTAAACCCCAAAAACAAACCCTAGGTTGCACTAAAGTTGGATATAACCTCTCTTGGAAGGAAGGGTCGAAAACATGAAAAATACAACAACTTTGGAATGACAAGACCAATCATTAATACTAACATAAACAAATGTTAATATTTCCATAGAATCAATCTAACCATGCAAACATAGGCTGCTCAGTACCATGTCTAGCAAGGTCAAGCCAAAGAAAGAAGTGGGGGGGAAGGCAGAAAAACAAGTTTAAAGACTTGAAAGACACTTAAAATATAGAAAAACAGAACTTGACATGGATGAAATAACCTCTCAGTATTCATGCACATGCATAGCACCCTTGAATACCCCACAGACAACCCTAAAATCACCCGAAAAAACCCTTAAAATGATGAAAAAACACACTTCTAGGAGCATTCGTTAGTTTCCTTAAGGAAGGTCACAAATGAGACATAGGTTGTAGGTAGTGCATGTCATGAATACATCATAGAATCATGAATGTTCAATCTGCAGCTCATGAATGGGTGGTAGAAAGTACAAAAAGGGTCAGAAACTGACCTGGGAAGGTAGGAAAGGCATTCTAATAGACTCAAAAGGTGTTCCTAACTTGAAAGAAGGACCTGAAACCTTACAAAATACTTGAAGTAATAAAGAGAAACCCAAAGCAAAAAATTCTCTTTCCAGTAGAGTCACCAGTTTTGTTGTAGAGGAAAGTTTCCTATCACTAGGGTTTAAGAGGCCATCAACATACTGGGGTTGAAGGAGAGATGCATATAGTTTTGCAAGTATATATAAACAAATTTCAAAAATTATAATAGTTCATACCTTAGTCAAATGAAAATTGATCCAAGAATCCCTTCAATCCTATTCTTGCTCCTCTTGCTCCAAGAGACCTACAAAATGAATTATACCTTCCTCAAACAAATATGACTAAATGTAATGCAATGTTAATCAAAGCAATATGAAAACCTAATCTGATTACCATAAACATATGATCACAAACAAAAGTATAACATACATTATATTGTGATTTGGGAAGAAGAAGGACATCACATATAATTTATTAAACATGGAAGAAGTACAAGTATACCTTCTCCAAGTCAGGAACCTCGTGAAACCTTGATCTGGTTTTGTGGCTTCTCTTCTCCAAGGAACTCAGCCTCCAAGATCTACAACAAAAGGATATATATTCTAGGGAAAAGGTGGGGGGAATGAGAGTCCAAATTCCTCGAGCTTATAAAAATGAAAAAGTTTAAGTCCCTTCTCATGGACCTCTCTACCTCTATGTATACCTTTCTGAAGAGATAGGGTCGAAGACAAAGTAGTTACAATTGAAGGATTCAGTTGTATAACTACCCAAACTACCCAAGATTTGAGAAGCATCCATTTTTGACATGTACATGACATTTTGACGGGTTAGAGTGACAATAGTCATGAATGCAAAGAAATAATCATGTGATACAATAAAAGAGTCATGAATACAATAGTAATTTAGGGTATTCTTGGGAAGCATGAAGGGTAAGTCATGAGTACAGAGTTGAAGCTCGTGGGTACCATGTAGGTAAAGTCACTAATAGTTCAAAGATTCTTATTTTTAGGGTACTTTTAGGAATTTTCAGAATTTGGAGTCTTCTATAAAGAATTTTCTGACTCAGATACCTTTCCAACGGTGCAAAGAAGATGTCTAACTGAGTTATATAACTCTAGATATGGTTCCTCCAAGTTAGGTGTTTTTTTAGTGACTTATAGTGACTTTTTTGAAGTGTCGTCATCGAAGTGTCAACATGCGACGAAATCATGTGAAAGTGTTCACAAAAAGAGAGTGTGTCATTTTAGGCTATAACAATCCACCTACCTTTTCCTTGTCTATCATTTCCCTTTGTTGTAGAGATTGGAGGCTGAGATTCTTGGAGAAGAGAAGCAGGAGATCTAGATCAAAGGTTTCATGAGGTTCCTTGCATGAGGATAAGGTATATTTTGTAGTTCTTCCATTGATGATGGATATAAACTAAGACAATATTGGAAACATGTTATTCATCATCTCCATAACATTTAATCTCTCTCCTCCTAAATGTTTAATCTATCTCTCCCTCCCATCTATTACCAACATCCTTCCCACTTTTTTCATTATTTTATAACTTGTCTCTAAACACCCACATTAATTTTAATCAATCAAAATTTTTATCAATTTGGTTTATATAATTCCTCTCACATATTCCTTATCTTACTTTATTAATACTACCACCCATAATATTATTATAGTCTTCTAAATAACACCTTTCTATATTCATTTCACTAATGTTATTATTTTATTTTAATTTTCAATTTTAACTTTATTTATTTATTTGATTTTATTATTTATTATTTTTACAAAGCTTAAAATTATAGAGTTTTATTACAGTGAGAGTAATGAGGTGCTTTATAGCCTATTATGGGGGAAATCTTGTCACATAACGTAACGTATCATAATTTGATGTTACAAAAATAAATAATAAATAATAAAATTTATATGTCATCTGAAAAAGTAAATTTAACAAAAAATAATAAGAAATAAAAACAAATTAATTAATTTGCATTAATTAATTACAATTAATTAGTTTGTGTTATTCTCTTATTAATTAATTTGTTTTAATTAATTATAATTAATTGATTCGTATTAGTTAATTACAAATACAATTACAAATTACAATTGAATTTAATACTATTACAAATTGCAAATTACAACGTTATGCATGTGTTTGATGTAACTCCCCTAGTATGATTTCGGTCCAAAGGTAATTATTTACTATGAATACATGAATGGAAGAATACTTTGTATTTTACTATTGTTAATATAAAATACACAATTGAGTGGGATGAGTTAGAAAGCTGAAGATATCGAGGACCTAGGTATTCCCCAGAGGTGGAAATGGGGTTTATAAATGTCATAGTTCCGGAACCTTATTATAATCTTACTTTAAACTATGTTTTAACCTTAATCGATTTTTTTTATCTTAATCATGTGTTTAATGTTAAGATGGGTATTAAGGGTAATAAAGTTTATTAATTATAGATTAATGAAAGGAAATGGATGATGGGGAGAGCCCACGTGCCCTGAGAACCACATGCAAACAAAACTTGGTATTTTTTCTACCCTGCAGGGAGATTGTCACAAAATTTTCATGACATGGGGAGGAGAACTAGTGTGGGTGGGAATAATGTGATTGTCTAAAAGGGTGTTGTCCAAGGGAGGAATCCGTATAAATTAAACAAGTTGCAAAGACTACCTGAACCAAATTACTGACCCATGAACCTACATTCCTAATTAATATTCATTGCATGTTGAATTCTAACCATTTTTGTTTTGGACTAATCAAGTGAAATGGAAAATGATGTATGGAACTGCCTTAGTGGAGTTTTTAACAATTGAACAATGATGTGTCACACTATTGTGTTAATAGAAGGAATATGTGAAGGTGGAATGCATTGTATAGAATTGGTTGTAAACTAATGATCCTAATTTCCAAATGTTAACCAACTAAGAGAAAGTGGCGACTAGGAAAAAAATTAACTAATTAATGCTTGGGTCTAAGCTCAAGGGTGGTATTTTGCTGAGAGATAAATGAGCAAAATTTTCTACAATTGGGTGGACAATGCCTCATAGGCAGTTAGTTTTCCATACTGATTGATGTATAGATAAGTACAATTGTTGATGAATTTAATGATATTCCTCAATGTTTTTTTTTGTTGACTAGGGGAATAGAAAACTAGAGTTGGGATGGTACTTGCATGACATGGGGTCCAAGGATCCATTCCTGCTACAATTATATGCCTAGGTGACCCAAAACCACTCGCAAGGCATTGGAAATAGGTAAACATGGGTGGGATTTGATCTCATGACCTATTTTACAACAAGTAACTTCATATCAAGCGACACCAATGAGTGACACCAGTTTGGGATTGATATTCCTCAATGTTAAATTATATATGGAAATAATATTTTGTTTATGTAATTACACATGAATGGATTATGATTGAAGACATTTGCAATACCTTTGTTGAATTTATGAGTGTTTACAGAGATATGGTTGTAGAAAATTAAATTGTTAAGGATAAAACGACAAATTGTGTGATAATGTGATTATTGAATTGATAATTGTTCAATTAGACAAGTTATATGGTGAGTGTGATTTCCTTATTGTTTTAAAAATATGTGTGGCCCCTATTCAAGAAACTGCTATGTTTGAGAGATGATATGTTGTTGTTGGAAATTATATTGGAGCTATGGTTGTAGTATTCCAATAGTTTTTAGGTGTGATAATTGAAAAAAGGGACATGATTCCTATGTCTTTATGAATGCCTTTTTTGGAAATGTACGTTATGGATTGATTTTTACCTATTAACATGTTCATAGTATTTAAATCCATGATTGAGAAATTGATTGAAAGCATTGTTTTGGGGCTCATTTGCATATTAAAATTCTATGAAAAGGGAAGCAAGATGAATAACTTTGTATTTAATAAGTAGTCCATGTTTTCCTTGAATGATTACTTGTTGCAAGAGAATGTTGTTATTGTGATTACTTAATCTGAATGGTTAATTTAGGAAAGTGGGCGTTGTCGCTCATGTGGGATCAAGACTGGAATTAATGGATTTGAAAACATTTAGGTTCAATATTTATAGAAATATGAATCTTGTTGGGAAACAAACTGTTATATTTTCTCGGTTTCTTACAAAGATGTTTATCTTATTTAAATCTCTAAATTGAGTTGAGGCATAAAAGTTGTCAAGTATCAATCCTAGCTTGCCTTCATTATTTTATTGAAATGGATAAGTTTTTAACTTTGAATTGGAGAATTTGTGGCCTTGAATTTAGTGCCAATATCTCGATGTATGACTTTCGATGACACGATCAGTAGGTCAAAGGTTAATGTTTACGTATGTAAATTATTACTTTTGAATTTTATTGTGTCGAAACTGGGATGGGTAAGTCAGGAGGACTTCTTTAATGATTTTCTAACTATTTCCAACTTCCGACTTTTGACATTGCAATGTAAAGGTTTACAAGTTGGGAGGAATATGTTGATGTTTGTTCATTCATTGATGACTTCATAATTTCAAGGTGTTGATGTCAGTATCAACAAGTTAGGAGGAATTTGTTGATGATTTTTCACCCATTTATGACTTTCGACGTTCAATGTGTCAACGTCGGGATCAACAAGTTGGGAGGAATATGTTGATGTTTGTTCGGTCATTGCCAAATTATGACTTATGACATGTCAACGTCATGATCATTGATTTGGGAGGAATTTGTTAGTGTTTGTTTGAAAATTGTCAACTTTTGTCTTCTCATGTGTAGATGTCGAGATAAAAAATTTGAAGGATTTCTTTTGTTGTTTATGTGGTGCCGACTTCCGACTACCAATGTCAGTGTTGTTGAGATCCATATGGTAATGTTAGAATCAACAACTTAATGTTAGGATTAGTAGGATTTTTATATTATGTTATCATGGATGTTATGACTTTCGAATCCCGATGTTGGAAGCATCAGAAGCGTTTGTTAAAGTCATGAGGGAAGAGTTAGACCATTGGGTTTGTTAATTAACACTTTATAATGATCATTCAATTGAATTTAATTTGTAATTATGTTTCTCAGCCTATAAATTACTATGCTTCCAACATTTTGAGTTTATTGTTACTCAATGTGATTTGTTTAAATGATATAAATAATTTGTCTTCTAACATTAGAGCCATTATAGTGCTCATTGTATGTTGTTAGATACAAAAAGTTATCTATGTAACTATGTGACATGCGAGTACGTTACACTTGATCATCGTTACCATATATAATTCAGTAAT
>LPNX010660119.1:98238-109633 GCA_001517045.1 Pseudotsuga menziesii | reverse complement strand
ATATATATATATATATATATATATATATATATGCACATCAAAGTGTGATATTGTTAGTTATATACATCAAAGTCCCATGCACCCCTAGCTTTATTTGACTTGATAATGTTTCTGGACCCTTTTCTAAGTGGAGGATTGACTTTATGGAACGGTGTCTAACTTCCACTAATGAAAATAATTCTAATATTGTCACAATAGACTACTGTATACCAACTTTTAACAATAACTCCTGCATATCACTTCACTTTTCATCAAATCAGATAAATATTTAGTGTCATGAATTAGATTATCATTGACCTAGCTCACATTTCCAAAATTGCTAAATAAAAAAANTTTAACAATAACTCCTGCATATCACTTCACTTTTCATCAAATCGGATAAAGATTTAGTGTCATGAATTAGATTATCATTGACCTAGCTCACATTTCCAAAATTACTAAATAAAATAAAAAAAATTGATAAATCATTCGAGATTTAAGCATGAATATGGGACACCTCATTATCCTTATCCAAAGCTCAATTCGAAGTAGTTAATAAGCTATTGAATACTATGTTTTAAAGAATAGTAAACTCATACAAATCAGATTGGCATATGATGTTGTTATTTATACTTTGGATGTATCAAGCCTTAAATTTTCCCTTTTTCAATTAAAATTTAATTTAGAAATAGTTTTGTGATTGAAGGTATTTCGCTTAGAAGTAGTTTTCCGGATTAATAAATGTAAACACCTCTTTCTTCAAATAATATATATATATATACATCTCTCATACTTTTATTATTATTATTATTATTATATACTTATGCATTGAAAAATTTCTCTATATTAAATTTATAAATTTATATATATATAAAAATCCAAGGCTTTTATTAAGTCAAGAGTGTTTCTTAAAGCATATTTATTATCTTTTTTTTTCTTTTCTTTTTTTTCTTTTTTTTCATTGAGATGGACGCCATTTTCCCCACGAGATCCTGGTTTTTAGAAAAACTAGAAAATAATATAATAGTAAATAAGATAGTCAAAAAGTTGAGGAACGAAGTCCCAAGAAAAATAAACTAAAGATCAAATATTTAGAAAACACTAAGATTGGCTTTGAAAACACTTACATCCAGTTCGGAAACAGGGAGGGAGCTTTATATATAATATTATATATTTAATGCCATTAGTGATTTATTTAAGGGCTTATCAATTGAAGGCACCTCACCCAAATCCAATAGACTAGAACACTCGCTCAAGCCAGCGAGCTTACTGCGATATAGAGAGCTAGGGCAACAATTAATCTTCCCAATCCAACAGCCGCCCAACCCATCCAATATAGTAATGTAAATAAGTAACTAATCTCTCTCTGTGGGCTTACAACACATTTAATCAATCAATACTTCGGAGATCTTGATCCCGGCTCCTAAGGTAGTTTTGGGCGTAGTGTGCGTGCGGGAAACCTATATTTGTATCGTGTAATATGGGGGAACATCCTCAATCTCATTCCGTGATCGTTTTCAGAAAAAGTAATACTTCCGTCGTCTGGATTGATACCTGATGGGTTGTCTAATTTCTAAGTTTTCTATAAATAAGCGCACACTACTTTGTTCTTGATTGTTACTGAAATACAAATAATCACTGCTTATTTTTTTCTTCCAATTGGTTCTACTACGTATTGCCGGGCAATTATAAACCTACAGTAGTTTAGAGCAACTCGAGTGCTCATAGAGAGGGGTAATTTATAAATTTTGTTCTTTTGAAGATAAAATAAACAATTTTATTACAAAATTTTTTAGAATATAATTAAAAATTAAATATATTGTAAAGTACAACTTTTTAAAGATCAAAACTGTAACGCTTCATGTCAGAATTCCTAGAAATACTTTATTGTATTCTATATTAAATCTCACAATACTAAAAAAAAACAAATAAATTGAAGTTTCTTTTTTTCCAATTTCTTTTGGGCCGGATTGACAAACCCTCTTAATATAGCAGCAGACTTTTCTGTCAGTACCGAAAAATAAATTAAATCTCTGATTCTACCAGTAAAATTTAACATGAAATCACAAAGAACTGAATAATGGGTCGGTTCCGATCGTCGGACGATCTACACCGGCTATGGAGAGGTCCCCTGCTCCTCCGCAACATAAGAAGCTTGGCAGGTACAATTATTTATCAAATTGGTAGGTACAGGTTATCTCAAAATTAGGGACATAATTGACTTTAGTTTACGCATCTTATCTACAGCCCAACTAACTATTTCCTTGTGATGGATGGTGACTTAGGGTATTCCTTATATATTACATATATATATGTAACACCAGGAGCTAATGAGTGCATGCAGAGCGCCCCCATGTGCACGCACATGCTGCTATATTTTTATTTATGGTTGATTCTTAATATACTTGCATCCAGAGGAATAGTGAACCGGGCGGGGTCGGACAATGAATGGAAATGAGGTTACCAAACTGAACTGATTAGGTTCGCCATCAATGCCGATATGAATCGTATTATCAATTACCATAGCATAAAAAATGAATAAATCTGAGAATCTAAGTAAATGTATAGTTAAAAGTGGACAAATCACACTGTGCTGAGAAATTAATTTATCTCAAAAATATTTAGCTTTTTCCAACATAAACAATTGAAAACACGTTCTAATCAGAATAAAAGAATTATCTGTAGAAGATGTCTTCCCTGCACATTATATCGTGTCATACGACAAGACTCTCTTCAATTTTCTTTGCAGTTTATTTACCAACAGACAATTTGTGCTTGAAGGAACCTACAGTTCAATTCATGCATTCGCCAGGGATTTAAAAGTTTGGGTTTAGGGTTGCTGCACGCATTAAGGTATAGGGTTTTGGGTTGCAGCATACATTACTATAGTCATGTTAAAGCAACAAGTTACAGTATTGCTATCAAAACAAAACACTGGCAGACAAAATTCGTTTCTTCACATTAATGCATAATTTGTTGAGCATTTAAAGAAGAGAAAGGGGTCAGTGGAAGAAGGATTAATTGTAGCATTATTCGGAAATATAATGAAACGCAACAAAAAGTCCTACATACATTGAGTTCATCTCTACGTCTTAATTAATTGACCTAGTTGCTTTCAATCTGAACTCACAACCCTTACAAAAGAAAGCTTTAATCTCAGTAAACTTTTAATGGAAGCATCTTACCTGATTTTTCCAAACGCAAAAGTTCTTCTTATGAATATATGACAAATCTACTGCGCAACAGCAGAATATGCCTGTACAGCAGGCTGCAAGTAGGCATGTAAAAACCAGAAGTTTGTAGGAACCAATCCTATTAGATGAGGTTGGACTAGCAGGCAGAAAAATATCTGTTGTAAATTGCTGCCAGCTAGCTAGGTCCTCCATTTTCAGCTCAGAGAATAGGTAGCTGGATGATAGATACAATCCAATCCACTTGGTCGATCTTCCAGTTTTATTTCTTCTATTTAGTAGGTAGATGGGGAGAGAACATAATGCCTAGACAATCGCTAATTGCTATGGGTTCTATTTCCGGCATGCTTTGGTCCAACCTATCTGCTTCCTTCGTTGGCTTCTGCCAATTGTATGTCTGCTTGCGAAACGGAACCTAATGGAAAGCGGACAGACTCGAAAGAACTAGTGGACGAGAATGGATACAGTGATTCAAGTTTGTTAATTTAGAAAATAAATTAATTTAGATGATCAGTGGGTCCGGCCTTATCCCAAATGATTGAATGTATATTGGGTCCGGTAGGCAAGTACTACGTAAAGCAAAAAAAGATATAAAGAGCTGTAAATAGTTTTTAAAACATAGATATGCCACTTGTTAATATTCGATAAATAATAAAAACATATTATACATATGAGTCGTCTTTTCCACTTCAAGTCGGAACACCGCTTTAAAATATAAAGTTATAAGATTATATCCACCTTCCGCCCTACCTTACTCATGCGATGGTATGGCGCATGTAAGCCACGCGGGCACATGAATGAGGCTCTCCTGCATGAAGCTCACGCGGGAACATGCATGAGGCTCTCCTGCATGAAGCTCACGTGCCGATCAATAAGGATGGCTCTCTTTTTTTTCTTTTTTTCTTTTTTATTAAGGTGATACTCCTTCCACGAGCGCATGTAGACATCTCATTTTTTATTTTTTTTCTGAGCTAAGTTCCATGGCAATGGTTTCTAAAGGTTAAACGGAGGCCACAGGTTAGTGAGGGAGGGCACATTTACCGTCCTTCTGTGTTGGTTAGAGGTGCTGGCAATGGTGGAGGAGGGCACATTCAGCATCAGAGTTCGTAGTAAATCGGATTGCTATTCTGAAAGCGATTCACACTCTCTCTATTAAAACCAGTGCTTCTATTGAAGCTATTTTGGGAAGTAGGCAGAAAATATCAAAAACCCTGCTGTTGACAGCATTGTTCAGGCTGGGCATGTCAAAGGTTCCGTTGAAAAAAAAAAGCATCGTGTTCAGGGTGAGTTTAAAGGTACGGCCTTTGTTTTATGGCTGCATAGTGGAACTCATGTTTAATTTCTATCGAGAGAAAAATGCTTTAAATATAAGGTGCCCGTCTTCCTGAAGAGCCCATAAATAGCTATTCATACCTACCCAGGGTATTTGTTGTCCTCACAGGCCATACGGTTATTGGATAGCTAATATTTTATATTTTTCTTCCATATATTTTCGAAATGACTTTCTACTGAAGTCCCTTAAATTCATTTTGTTCACAGAATGATCTACAATGTTACATTACCAGTATAGCTATATTTTATGAACCTCCAATTTGTGAATATGCAATTGTACACACGTATGAAGAACACCTTTCAGGTTTATCTTTATATTAAGCAAATCCATTAAAACAAAATATTCCTCACGGAAAAAGGGCTTTGACATACTCTTGTACTACCATCAATGTAATATGGATGGCATAGGCATACATGCCGCATTTCTGGCCAAGCTCCCATCCCGCGATGCCATTTATTAATCATCCATCATGCATTAAAATTTCAAATTTGAACTCAGTTAATGGGCGTGCATTAAAATTTGAACTCATTTAATGGTCGAGTTTCATTTGAATACTGCATTTCGCCAATGTCCACACTGGCCATCTTGATGTATTCTTCTTCTTTTTTTTTTTTTTTTTGAAATCACAGGGGCTATCATCCACCTCCATAGTAATTGGGAATCACAAGTTTTCTCAGCAGCAAGAGAAAATGAAATCGCATGATGGTAAGATGAATCATGGCCTGTGTTCTAGGTGCAATCAGATTCTTTGGTATGGAAATGGAACATTGAAGCAATTTTCACATCAGCGAGGAAAGAGCATTTTGTCAGATGATATGTTTCTCTCAGCCATATTCACCTCACAGATAAAATCCACTAACAACCAAAAATTGAACAAGAACATGGGCTTGTTCTTTAAATGGCTCTACTGGAGGTAAAAGATTTGCTTTCTGGAGAGATGCAGATGCTTCCAAAACTCATCAATCGGAGGTAATCAGGGGTTTCATGTTTTTGTTGGTACCAATCACTGTAATATACAGTTATCAATGTATTATTCAACGGATTTGTGGAGAAATTTATGAAGGTTGTTAACATATATTATTGTCTACAATTTTAATATGCAGGTCTATACTGGGTTTATTTCCATGAAGCCTGAGAAAATCAGGTTCTATTCTAATATTTCAGATAACGTTTTAGAGAATGCTCTATCAGCCACTTCCTAAGTTACGGTTAAAAGGATTTCACACAGGTGCTGTGTTTCAGATTTTTTTTATGTATAGTTTGCTGAACCCAGCTGTGCTTATATGTGTGCAAATGGAAATTGCTGAGTTTCAGTTGAGTGCAGGTTTGAGAGGATGCAGGGAAGGTGACACATGAGGCGTTTGCAGTTGGGGGACATGCTATCGAAACTGCGTGGAACAGGTTTAAGGTTAGGAAGACCATCAATCTTGCAACAAATGGAACGTTAACGTGATCGGTGTGAAGGCTCATTTTTAATGCTTGATGATAAAACATTTTTCAATACTCTTCGATTCCGGTTGGTCTTATGGAGGTTTTTTTTTTTTCTAATCTATTTCTCATACAATCTATTTAATATTTCCACTAAAATTGTTGTACAAGCTAGGGACAGGCTATGTGGCATAGTATCTTAACAGTTTTTTTTTTTTTAAGTGTGAATAGGCCTGAAGGTATCAGTGTTTGAGCCCTAGGCTCTGATACCATTATGCAGTGCTCTGCCTATCCGGTAGAGCACTCGATCCATCTCTCTCTGTAATGTTCTCTACCTTAAGCTCATTCTGAGTTAAGTTTTTAATAAAATCAAGACATTTTAAGTCATATTACACGTTTATACCCATCTCTATTCTGTTAGTTTTATAAACATATGAATGTACATATATGAACTGTAAACGTACAAATATGAACTGTAAACATATTTGAAGTAAAAATACGAGCTGTACATGTTGATAACTTCATGAATTTTCATAAATTATACCATAACAGCATGCATGAGTTTAGTATCTATATACCTGAAATTTAAATACCTGGAAACAACGATTGTGGTAGATCCAACAGTTAGTTGTAAACCTTGTAAGCTCCTTCTTCTTCTAGCTTTCCGTCCAACCATCCAAGCCTTGATTAACAAAATGATGTGCCACCCTGCCGACCATCTCTCATCATGTGCTGGCCCTAGGAAACCCAAAGGTTTCCTAGCCCCCGAGCCCACAGACCAATGATACCGAGAGCAGCTTCCTCTCCATTCTTTTTCTTCTCAGTCTCAGTCATTTTTCTTCTCAGTCTTAGTCATTTACAGATATTCTCGTCCTTGAGCTGTCCCCCTCCTCAAGTTTTTCCTCTCCCTCATTTTTCCACAGATGCAAAGTCTAATCCCTCCTGAAATCCCCAAAATTCCCCCTCCTTATACCTCCTTCCCCACTGCCTTCCTTCTTCCACCGCCTCTTTCATAAATTAATTTAGGTTATTCTATCTTGGGCAGTGTAGCTCCATTTTTGTCTGACATGTGTTATGTATTAATAAATCTTCAATTGTATGTGTTTACAAAACCTAACCAAATGTCATACATTATCAAATATTATTTATTTAATTCTTTACACAAATGGTAAAGACGGTAAAATAATTAGTATAAGTTTAATTTAATAAAAGTATTTACTAATAAACTTTAATTAACATTAATATAGTATAAGTTTAATTTAATAAAAGTATTTACTAATAAACTTTAATTAACATTAATATGGTATAAGTTTAGTTTAAAAAAAGTATTTACTAAGAAACTTTAATTAACATTAATATGGTATAAGTTTAGTTTAATAAAAGTATTTACTAATAAACTTTAATTAACATTAATATGGGGCATTACATGGAATGAGTTAGGAGGGTTAATAAGATAGTACTTAATTTACTAGGTAAGCTAAGTAATATAGTATGTGCTTGGACTAATAATAGAGACAAAGAAAAATCAAAACAAGACGACTATGAAGCCGAAAATCCCAAAAGAAAAACCGTTCATGAAATCTATTTCCTTCTCAACACAAATGAGAGATGCATCTTTTCTTAATGTTTTACGTACACAAAAATGTCAGAAATCTGAGTTAGGTTGGGTGGAAGGGGGCGATGGAAACATACGAAAAAAGAAAAATACTCTCTATACCCTTACTAATACAGACATTGAGTCACCCTTCTTTTTATTGGACTTATATAATATAGTCCCAGAATGGTTGTGACATTCCATCCTTCCCAACTATTGCCTTTTGAGCTCTTAATTTATTTCAAAGCCACTGGATATGCAGGTTATGAACTCGTATGATATACTCCAAGGATGGTGAACTGAAATAGAGGTGTGGGAACTTATCCTTAGGAACCACTGACCCATATGGTATCTCCTTATTATATTAAACTTCATATTGTTGACTCGTTCTTCACTTAATGCACATGTTAAAAAAAATATCCACTAGATTGATGCCATTTCATCAAGGAAAATAAGAATACTTGCATGAAGTTGGAGTTTGTTTCGAACAATAAGCATGGTATCCTTCCAGATAAAACATGTTTATAATGAGAGGGGAGGATGTGTCATTCAAAAGTTTTTATTATTAAATATTAATAATGTATGCATATTCATTGATTTGTATGTTTTTGCAATATATATTTTTCCATAAATGATATGAAATTTTAATTTTTTAGATAGCCTCATATAAAAATAAATGTTTCGAATAATGAAAACATTATTTTATGCTGCTCCAATGTCTAAAAAAAATAGTAACATAATCCAATGTACCATATTTGTTGTTTAAGAGGAAAGCCCATCCAGTGAAGTTAGAGTAAGGCAGGTTACCCAGTTCCTTTTAGTTGAAATGATGAACGAATGTGAAATTGAATGGATGGGATATTTCCATTCTTCGTGTGCAATATTTACTGGTGAATTCTTTCTTGCAAGTCTTAGTTATGCGATTTCACCTCTATATAGAATATAAATGAATGTTGATCAATAAAATAAATCCTCACTAGTGAAAAATTGCTAGTTTGCTATCAAGATAAAGTGCAACTACATATGGAAATGTCAGGGACATTTCCACCATCTGGCTCTTGTATTCATCATATATGTATATTAGTATATTATTCTATTCATTATTAATTTATTAATATACTCAACCCCTCTCTTTTTTTCAATCTATTACTTACTATTTTTTCATTACTTATATTAGTTATTTCTTTATTAAATGTCCCAAAATTACACCATTCGTTATATATTTTTAGATATATGTGAATTAGTTCTCCTTTTGTCATTAGCTTATAAATTAATTATAAAGTTCAATTATCCTTTACCAATTAATTTAATTAATTAATAACCTTAGTTCCTTAATTTATTATTCCCACTCGTACCTTGAGTTATTCTTATTTTTATCAACTACACTCTATTGGAATTTGACATCCCACCCTTCCTATTTGTAATACACCTCTTGACTCTTATCTTGTTGTAACTGAAATACAAATGTAACTATAATTATGTACTAGTTGTTATTGAGGACATCAAGGCCATGGACCTACCAATGAACATTGCAATAAAGGTAATCGGGTAGCAAGGTCTATCAAAAGTATGCTGAGTGGGTACTCGTTGGATGCAGAATTCAATTCCTCATCCAAAGATCTCTCACAATCAAAATTTGAGTAAAAACACGGGGAGATATGTCGAAAATACAAACAAAAATGTAGTATTTTTCTTTTCTTCCTCCAAAATTAATAAATATTATTTTATTATTTTAACTATTATTTTATTAATTTTTTTTAGGAGGCCCATTTTGAGTTGAAATTTCCTCTAATCAAAATTAATGGTTGTGCAAACACTAGAAGGACATAAGGAGTTTTACCTTTTTAATCAGTTTACTAGGAATGGAAAGAAATGACATGCTACAACCATCAATTCCAATTAGTATTTCCTATTGCACCTTAATAATTAACAAATATAGGATCACAAAAACTCACATACAAGAAATAACTTATAAATTGTCCCAAACAACTCATAACGAATATTTGCCACCAATAAAAGATAAACAACATTTACCATTTTTTCAATTGCATAACTAGTTATTATTGTTCAACACACAATTAAGACGTCTTCAAACACTTATTCAAAATCAAACCAACTGGAAAATGACTACGTGGCATCCACACTACACCCAAACATAACACAATTTGTTCATTAATCTCTCAATAAAACAAAGAAAACAAAGAAAACCCATCGTTGTTGTTCAGTGCCCAACAATTCTACCAAAAAAGTTCATATACAATTCACCATTTCATTGACCACAACACAACAATAAAGGAGATATTTTACAAAATGGTTCAAGGAGAATAGATTGGAGAATACAACACAAAATTGGTCTAGATATTCATGTTCCCCTCACTTGAGGCCTTGGAACTCCTACAACCTCTCTCTTTCGCACTCTTCATACTGATTTCACTCTCTTTAGTGGGTTCTCCCCCCCTTCATTATGCACACACCTAATAATTTGGTGGGGGCCTCTTCACCAAGATTGATTCGATCTTTTTTCATAAAGCTCCTTTCATATAGCAAAATGTCAATAATTAACTAAACCCCACTTCACCACCCATTAAATTTAGACTTTAACTAAGTAGAAGTAGTCTTTCTCTCGTTACTCAAGGTGGTAATAGGGATAGTTCATAGCCCCCAGGTCCATCAACAACCCCTTTACCTCTCAATGGTGAATTCATCGGGAACACCTCTTTAACGTTCTACTACCTCCGAAGCTAGTTATATATTTTTATTATTAATAAAGTAAAAATATATGTTTCCCATCATAAAGGCATTACATAACAATATTTACATCATACCGTAAGAACTGTTCAGGGGTCTCAACCACATGTATTAAAAATATAATTGTTATGTATTTATATATAGTTCAGAGATATACACACAAATAATAATTAAATATAAAATAGTACAAATCATTATTCTTGTTGTGGAATATAGCTTAAAAGCGATCCAATATTAGTATTTGATTTCATGTATATGAGAAAAATGGAAAGGTTCCTTTAGTATGAAGGAAAATATAAATTATTATATAAAATAATAAGTTTATGATCTAAACAAATAACACTAGAAGTTAGGGTTTGTTGGACTATTTAGTTACCATGAGGGAATGAGAATGATCGTAGTTGATACCCTGAAAGGGGATAGTGTGGGAGGTGCATTGATCAATATTTGAGGAGGATACAAATCGAGTTAAGAGATACCTTATTCACATGATTTATTTCTTACAAAGGGGGGGGGTGATTGGTATTTTTTTTCAAGAAATGGCATCATCCTGTTGCGGGGTGTGTCTTAATTGAAGATATTGGGAGGCAGTTTCTATAGGGCTCAGACCTAAAATCACATTGCTCCATGGAGAGACACAATTCTTTACTTCTTCTACGATTTGTTTAAGGGGAAGGTACACGCTAACTATTTTATTATGATTTTCCATGCCAATGTACTTGAGGTATGACATCATTGAGTGACCCTTTATTAATATTTGATCTTTTTAGGAGCCATGATGAAGGAGGGGAAGACTTCTTTTTGGGGAGTATTGATTCCCATCCATCTCCTATTTTGGTATTTGATCGTAACTAATAATATTTAATTATTCCGACTAAATTGGAAGAGGGATAGAATCTTTTCCCTATGTTGCCCTCAAAACAAATTTTGATATGAAATTCAAGGAGGAAAGTTTCCATATTTAAAATCGTTGTAGGAAACATGTTGCTAGAGTTTTCCTTTGGTGCAAGTTTATCCACTTAGCTATGACTACGGTGTAGTTTACAGAGAAGGGAAAACATTAGGGACGGAATTTTATCAATTAGCTGGATTTTGGTCATTTTTTCAAAAAATAAATTCGTT